>RJWM01006090.1:0-86895 GCA_004363535.1 Dasyprocta punctata
CTCCTCTTTCCTTTCCTCCTCCTCCTCCTTCTTTGCCTCTCCCTTCTTTTTCTATCTTTTTCCTGAATCTTCTCTTATTCCTCCTCATCCTTGTTCTTCTTGTCACACACCTATCTTTACTGAGAACAGCAGGTGGGACAGTTCTAATGACACAAAAATTATTTTACAAAAACTGTGATTCAGTGAAGTCTCCTGTGAATATCTTTGGGAAGTCACACACAGATGTTGACCTGGAGCAGAAGGAAGATGATTCCATGGTTCATGAAGAATGAGGCTACCAAAAAATGGGACACATTTTATAGATATTCAGCAGGTGAATGTACCCTCTTAAATGAAGAACCAGGACATCTAGAACTTGCCAGTGACCAGAAGCACCACAGTCAGATGGGGGAAGATATTTGGGTTAAATTGACTAGTGTATCTGCTCATGGTCTCAAACTCCATTTTGTGCAACACAGGTTAAGTGACTGCTCCACTACTAGAAGAGCAATTATTTTATTTCTGTACTTTTGTTTAATCTCATATTGACCAATGTTATCTGTTAAACTTGACTTTCAACACTGGATTTTCCCAAATATTGGCAATGGTTTCAGCACAAATCCTTGTGTGTGGCAGAATATTCAGACACAGTAATTTGTTCTCAGCTTCTTCTCTTACACAACAATTCTCAGGTATATAAAGTCATCTTTCTACCCTTTTCACTTTTAGTGCCCTTATGTCATGTGCAAGCAGTGCATAGATTGCTTTGCATAGATTGTTGTTACTATAAAAATGAAAATCCAGGACCAGGTCATATAACCTAGTCTTAACAATCAACAGAAAAACAATGATTGTTTCTCACTTATCAAAATGCGTATCAAAAATATTAAATGTTCTCACTGTCAATTACAAATTTATAAGGAATTGCAATAACTCTAAAGTTGATGTTTATTTAGCATACTGTCATGTCAGTTTTTTGTTGCTGAAAATAAATAACAGGCACACACAACTAAAAGAGAGGTAGGAATTATTTGGGCTCACGGTTTCAGTGCATGGTCCTCTGACTCCAAGGCTGAAACATCGTGGGAGAATGGCATTACAGAGTAAAGCTACTCATCTTGTGACAGTTGGAAGAAGAAAGAGTAAGGGAGAGTCCCAAAGCAGGTTGTAGCCTCCAAAGTCACACCCCAAGTGATCCACCTCCTCCAACTGTACCCCACCTCCTGACACCACATTCAGCTAGGACCTCAGCAATAGGTTAATCTCACAGTGCACCCATCATCCAATCACCTACTGAAAACTCCACCTCTAAACACGTGATATATCTGGGAGACATTTAAGATACGAACCATAACATATGCCATATTTGAAACACTGAGAATTTAAATATTTTACTTCTTCCAGTGGGGGACTTCATTGAACACAATAGAGACTGTTTTTTTTTTTTTACTTGCATAATGTACAATCTGAGTAAACATCTTTACAATGCTTTCAAAATTGAGTATTTCTTTAGAAGCTTGGAACAACCTCAATATTTCATTCTGGTCCCTTCAAGGTTGTGAAATATCTCTAAGTGATCATTTTAGGAGAAGATGGTTGCTGATGTCATGATTTCTAGGACATCTTCATTCTTTATGTCAAAACGATGTTCTTCATGTATGTCCATAGTGCACCTTCACTTTGGCCCTCTAACTGGTACACAGATTCTGAAGTAGTGTCAACACGACAGCAGTGTTAGCATCCCTCTGCTCAGCTCCCTTTCTGTAACTCCATTCACATTCAGTCAGAATTTCACTTCCAGATGTAGATGTTTTTTTTTTTTTTTTTTTTTGCTGGACTTTTGTCTTTGTTGGCAAATTTTATATATTTTTGTAAAACATCAGGTGACATTATCATTAGGTATCAGGCACAAACACAGCCATGCATCTTGCTGTCTATGCATGAACTAGAAGTGATGCAGAGTACAAATCCTGATAAGCTTTGAAAATAATGATGTGATTGGTCACTGATTATTGGGGACCTGTCCTAGATCCCCAACCTCCTGAACAAGTGTACAGCAAAGGCTTAGATAAATGAGACAAATGGTATGGTTTTAGGGTTCCAGGAGGGTCAAGGCCCCTATAGAGTTCTTGACTCTGTAGCTGAGGTGAGGGCTAAGACAAAGAGGTTTTCTGGATCACCCATATTTATTTTCATTGTGGACAAAGAGAGGGGATACTGAGGGAGGTGCCAGAACTGAGCAGGACTTGGGAGTTACTTCAAGGACATCTCTAAGTAGGAAAAATTGCCAGAAAAGGAGAACTATCTTATCTCCAAAATGGCATTTGTGGTGGGACTGAGATGCCTACAGAGCAAGATTCCTGCAGGGCAGTCTCTATTAACATAATTGATTATGGAGCCAAGATGTCCTCAGCTGTGACCTTCTTTACCTTGCCCTTTGAGGTATCTCTGACCTCATAAGCCACTACAGGCCTCAGTCAGGACCAGTGATTCACAGAGGTTCACTTACTATGAATCAGCTCCCATCACCAGGCAAGGGGCCTAGGCCAAGGACAGGCTCACAGATAAATAAATGGTCAATGAGTAAATTTTAAATCCTGCTCAGAGCCTCTTCATAGTGGTCTCCAACAACTGATCATGATGCCCATGTAGTTCAAGCTTCCTGATCCAGCATCATGCTCATAGTTTACACAATATCAGTATTTATCACCTTGACTTTGTGAGTGCACAGGAGTTTACAGACAGTACATAAATTACCTAGTACATCTGTGTACCAGACACCACTTCAGTTGCTTGTAGGTGTTACATAACTTAATTCCCTTGATATTTTAAATAGGCACTATTATTATCCATGTTTCATAAATGAGAAAAATAAAGCCAGGCATGGTGGTATAATTCCAGCACTTGGGAAGCTGAGGCAGGAGGATTTTTGCAAGTTCAAGACCAGCCTGGGCCACAAAGTGAGTTCAAGTCCAGGCTGAGCTGCATAGTGACCCTGTCTCAAAAAGATGAGAGAGAGACAGAGAGACACACACACACAGAAAGACAGAGAGAGCGAGAGAGAGAGAGAGAGAGAGAGAGAGAGAGAGAGAGAGGAAACTAAAATACAGAGAGATTAACACTTGATGTTTTACAGTTTTTAAAGTGAGAATTTATGCATTGAATTGAATTGAATAATTTATTTACATTTATGGTTTCTCTTAAGCAAGAAAATTCATAATTTGAGTTAATGGATCAAATTTTACATATCATTTCAAGTTTTTAGTTGCATTTTGAAAATCACCCTTAAAAATATTTCCATTTCCATAACCAGTGCATTAAATTTCCCATCAAGAAAACTCTAGTCACCTAACAGTTGAACATACGTTTAGTAGCTTTGGTAGTTTTTTTTTAAATTACTGCTATTACTTTTGCATGTTTTGATTGGGCTCTGTTTTAGAACATTAGTATGCTTTTTATGTATTAATGATAATAAACTCAAGTAGTTTAGATATGTAGTAACTATTTTTAGCAGTATATTAATTAGCTACGGTGTTATTTATAGGAATGCTGTGGATTGTGTGAATTTATTTTCTTACTTTTTTATTATATGAAGCAAAAAATTGCAAAAATAGCATAAACTCAATATAAAAGTCAATTATGAAAATGAGAACAAGATTTATGATAGTATTGTATCTGTTTTAAAATTCCACATACAGGGTAGATTTAGAGATGTAATGTAAAGTTAGAATTGGGAGTTTAGAAAGTAAAAGTTAGGAGCAAATATTAAAAGGATAACAGAGAATCTATTAACACAGAGTAGAAAATCATAATGAAAAATACAACAAAGTTGTGATTTAATGCCTAATTATAAAAAAAGAGAGATCACAGACTGAGGCAGATGTAGCCTGGTAGGTTGGAGGGCCATTGTCTTGATGATTAAGCTGATTCCTTCCTATATTAATCATATTATATTCAATCAGACAGGTGAGGAATAGTAATAATAGCATTTATATAGATTTTACACATTAGAAAACCAAATGAAGAGTTGGTGCTATTTATAAAGTGCAGAGTTGCATTATTTATATAACGCAAAGTAAGCCTTTTAGACTGAAAATCATGAAGTTCTCTACTTTTGGGGAGTGTGGGTATGTCTAACTTCATGGTAGAATCTCACTCACATAACTAACACTGGGAGAGTTATTATCCCTATCTGCTTATATAAATGTGATAGCTTGACTGTTCCACTACTTCCACCTTTTTAATTGTTGCCTTTCTGCAAATTAATCATTTCAGAACTCTGATTTTATTTTATACTACAGAGAACATTATATTTTAAAACAATATTTGCTACTCAAATAATTTTCTTCGTATTAATATCAAAAATAGTATAAAAACAGAGAAATTGACAGAGATGGGAATTTCAATTTGTGAAGCAATTAATAATAACCTTGCTGGTTTTTATGTTTATGTTAGTGGATTATAACTTTTAAAATAATACATCATTGCTTTGGTGCATATAAACAAAGTTAATTACAGCCCCTACATTAATCATGTCCAGACTAATTTATCTTAAAGAATATTTCTATATTTTTCTCATAAAAAGAAATGTAATTATAAAATTTAGATTAATATGAAGATACAGTACTTTAGATGTTGACTTTCCTTTTCTCTCTGAAATGCTAAAGGGAATATAATTTTTAAAAGCCTGCCTTAGTTCTCTATGTATCTGAAATAACCAAGAATTCCCAAGCAGATGTTAATGTCCTCATTGTAACTGTAGGTAAGAATCCTATGCTCACTTACCTCGAGTCTTGAAAATCTATAATAGTGCCATGTTACATGATCATTTTAGTCAAACAGTAAATATCTATATCTATATCTATATCTATATCTATATCTATATCTATATATGTACCGAGACTTGAACTCTGAACCTCTCACTTGCTCAGGCACTGTGCCGCTAAGCTAATACCCTCAGCCCTTCTTTATCTTTGGTTTTTGCCAAAAAATAAATGGTCACAAAAATTATTTGCTTTCAACAATGTAGTAATTTATATTTTAACCTATAAAATCAGCACAAATTTGCATAGTTAATTCATGTGGAAATTACTAAATCACCCAAAGTTGAAGAGTCTTATTAAAGAAAGTATGTTATTTTCAGACGTTTTAATTTATTAGTTTCTTACCTTACAGGAAAATATCCCAGCCAAATCAGAATTTGCAATTCAAATAAGGATACTATGAAGATGTTATAGCCTCTAAAATGTGTGTTTACTACGAACCCCACTGAGCTATCGTCAGATTCTTACATTATGCAGAATATTTGTGGTCACTATTTCATAGCTGAAGGATAATTAGCCTCCAATTTTCATAAACTGTATTTTTACCTGTGCCCATTACAAAGCCCAAGAACTTCAGACTTGCCCAATTACACTGACCCATCCTTTCAGGTGAATGACAATGCAAAGCAGCTGTTTCCTATAAGAAACTTACCTATCACCTGTTACCTCTAAGGTCATATACATCAGTAGCTTTACACTGTCATTTCAAGTGATCTTTCTCAAAATAAACCCATAATGGCCCAGTTAGCCACTGCAATATCAAGAAGTGTTGATACTTGACATAAGGCATATTTGCATTGCTGAAGAATGTCAGATAAAATTATTGCCAAATGATGCTTTCAGCTCATTTCACTTATAACATGGGCAACTGCATAGTTCCATTACTTCTGTAATTTACAGTTCAATCCCTACTTTTACTTTCAGGGAAAGGAAAAGATCTTAACAAGTGTAATTGAAGAAGAAATGAACTATTATTTTATTTTTAAGCATCTCAACCATTTCTGCTTTAGCTGTATAAATATATTCCATAACTCCTTCCACCCTCAGTACGTCCTCACCCTCACCAGTTGTGGAGCAGCCATTTGTTTGCCCTATGTTTGGGTTTTTAAAAAACTCTACAATATTATAAAAGTAACATCCCTGAATGTAATAGAAACTTGTAGCTAGCTTAGTGTTAGAAAGAGAATGTTTTTCTGTTTTGTGAAAAAAAGTAAATTAAAGAATGAGAGGGTACAGAAACTGAACAATCAAAGATAATGAAAAATGTGGCCAGAGGAGCTACTCCAGAGGAAAACTAATGTGTGTTTGTGAACATAACTCGCATTACACAAATCAGCAACTGAAAGCATCATTGATTATTTAGAGCTGAGAATAAATTGTTAGGAACCCTTCAGATGGACTAAAAATGATGAATCATCCTGATTAAGATGCATTATTTGTGACCTTAAAATGTTTTTATTGTTTCTGGAAACCTGTTCTATATAACTATTTCTTAATAGTGACCTGTTTTCTGGACTGTAATTGTTCTAAATGCCATTTTGATACTTCAAAACTAGCTATTTACCATTTTCCTTGCATTGATTTTCAAATACTCACTTTTACCTAACACACTGATCTACCACATAGGGGCATAATATTTATTGAATTGAATGAAAGAATGTACAGAGTCCTGTTTTTAAGAGCCAGAAACACCATGACCTCAATTTCCATCCCACTTTCCCCTGTGGCTACCAAAGATACCCACTGGATTTGGTTAGGCTAGTATCTTCACCTGTTCACATGCATACTTGCATCTGATTTGTCCTTTACTGGGTAACTCACTGTCATTTCAGTTGCACAAATGTTATCTGTTCTTCAAAGTCAGTTTTAAATGTCTACTTCTTAATGGAGCCTCCTTTACATACCTCTTGCCTTCACTGGTTATCTCTTTTCAGTGTCCACGTCTATAGTGCACAATATTCCACCTAAATGTAATATATGGATGTAATACCTGACACTGTATGGAGTTGTCCTTGTCTGCTGATCTGTTTTCCAAACAACATATTAAAAATAGCTGAAAGATTAACATCATGTCTTTAATTTCTTATGTGCATGTATGTTATTTACTGAAGTATTGTGAATTCCCTCACAAACTTACAACTAGAAATATGAAGACAAACACATAGGATACAATTACCTAGCTGTTATAATATCACATTTTCAAACTTTTATGTATTTTTCTATTCTTTGTAGCTATCTATGACTACTTTCTTTTGGGAGGAGTTTTATTACTGATAGACAATTATGCATGTAAAATCATGCATGGTATGATGTACTGAAATGGGTATTCTCTGAAGGGTAGTTAACTCTGGTCCATTAACATACATGATACTTCACATACCATTTTTTGTGATGAAATCACAGTCTGTTAAAATCTGTTCTGTCAGTGGTTTTTCAAGAACATAATTCAATATCATCTATAACCACAATATTTTTCAGTAGATCTCTTGAAGTTACTTCTATCTAACTGAAATGTGGTTTCTCTTGATCAACATCTTCCCAACCCTCCTGCCTCCATTCCCTGGTAAACACAATTCTTTGTTTCTGTGAACTTATACCCCACATGTAAATGAGGTCATACAGTGTTTGTCCTTCTGTACCTAGCTTATTTCACTTTGTGCTTTCTGCATTTATTCATGGTGTCACAAAGGCCAGGATTTCCTTTGTAAAAGCTGAATAGTATTCCACAGTGTATATATCCTGCATATTCTTCATCCATTCCTTCTTGGTAGACACTTGGACTGATTCCATATCTTGGCTATTGTGAATAATGCTACAATTCTATGACCACTTTTAGTGATAAGTGTGAAAATCCTTGAATTCCAAATAATAGTGGAAAAACTAGAGAAATGGAGTCAAATATTAGAAGGCTGCTTGCCATCCAATTGGGCAAAGAGTATATTAGAGTATTATATGATTTTACATAATGTAGTTGGAGGACAATAGCGTTTAGATCATAGATCACATATCTTTTTAGTAAAACTCATAAAACTTTCAAAATGTTGCTTTCTTGAAATAAATACTGTGATAGCCCAAGAAAATGATATATATACAGTATGAAATGTGAGGAAAAAGAGGACATTGGAAACTTTAAAACAATTAATATTTCATGAAATACAGATGCAGTGTGACTATCATAAGTATAATCCTTGGTGGAGACGGTGGCTTTAAAAATCAAGATCTACATGTTATTATAAGATAGTGCAGTCTTATCTCCCACTATTTTATTGTTGTTTTCTGGTCTGTGTGTCTTTTTGCTTAGTCATTGTGTTTTTCAGGATGTGCAAATTACACCTAAAAATAATTCCAGAACCTGTTTACTTCAAGTTGGCAAAGACATTAGAAGAATAGGAGCTTCAGGGTGAGCTATATCCTTGAAAATAATAAAAGTCTAAATTTAATCTCCAGCTTCCATAGTCACCCATGCAGAATAAAAAGATCTTGATTTCTTCTTTAATTTAAAATTCTCAGTTGAAAACTTATCTATGTTTCAGTAAATAACTTTAAATTTTAAGTGAAAAGTAGGGGACAAAATGCTAAAGTTTCTCTCTGTAAACATGTTTTGACTGTTTGTTTTATTACCTTTGAAAACCAAAAGAACAAAGAAAGACAAAGTCAATAAGCTATTTGATTAAACAATAAAAGGTCTGAGGTGCTAGGAATATAACTTAGTGGTAGGATGCATGTTGAATATGTTAATGGGGCTGGGTTCGTTTCTCAGCAAATTATCTCCCCTTCACCCAAAAAAGTGAAAAATAGCTTTTCTTAGTCAGAGATAAGCATCAGAATAGTCTCATGAATGCCTAGACACATGAGTAATTAATACATGCAAAGTCAACAAATAAGGCTAGGTGTGGTGGCACACACTTGTAATCCCAGAACTTGGAAGGCTGAGGTGAGAGGATCACCACAAGTTCAAGGCAAACCTGGGCTACATAGTGAGTTTAAGGCCAGCCTGAAGTGCATAAGGAGACCCTGTCTCAAAAAAGATAAATCAACAAATTAATCTTTCAAGTCTCTCTAAAGACTATGGATATAACCTAAGCATCTCCATTTTGGACTGAACACTGACCCACTTAAGACAAGCTAAATCTCCTGGGAATGAGGTCACTGATTAGACTCTGCTTTTCATCTATGAGAACACTGAACTTCCAGGGACCCTGAGGTAGACATCCCTTATCTCGGTTTAATTATTTAATAGAATAATAGTGATAAAACAGCTATTCATATCATACCTGCATAACACCGGTTCCAATTCTAGAGTTTGGTTCTGAGCACAAGATTTTATTAATCCTTCCATTTTCCCTCTTCCTTTATCAGACTTTAAGAGCCACCCCTTCTGACAGACATTAAAATTTTGAATTACTATAATCTCTCCTTTGCAGTCTCCTCTGTCAACATGCAGTATGTGACACTCTCACTATCATCGACCTTCTGTCATGTGTCCACATGTCCACTCATAGGATGCTTTTGTGGGTTCTCCTAAAACTCTCTTTGCAGATTTCTGTGCTGTGCTGCATGATCCCCTGGAACAACCCAGTCCCACACATGTTGACTTCAGCCAATTTCTGTTGCAGTCTCAGATGTGCTTCTATCCTCAGTAGTTTGCGTCCAGTCTTTGTGGTTATGGATCTTGCAGCTGTTTAGGCAAGTTTCAAACAAGCTCTTGGCTTCTGTGATGTCCATGTGACTCCAGAGTACCAGGATCAGGTACTCTGTCCTGACCAAGCATTGGAAGTGCCAGCTGTTGCCCATTCTGCTATTTCTTTACTCTGCCTCATTGGGCAGATGCGGCCAGACTTTGCTTCCCACTTCACCTCCTGAGACAGAATCACCATATTCTAGGGTTGTATTTTAATCCTTTCAACTTCTATTCTACAAAGATTCAAGAAAACCATGACCATATATAACTTTTATTCTGATATTATGAAGGATCCGATATGTAAAAGTCATTAAATAAATGTTCTTGAATGAATAAATGAATACATTAGTTGACCTGATAAGAGCAAGTAAAATCTCCCCATTCAGGGGATGCATAGTCTTTGCAGGGTATGTTAATAATTTTTTATCAGAAATGATTTTTAAAATTTCCTTTTTATCTACCTAACAATGCTACCTCTTGGAATTCATCCTAATCAAAGGATTGAAGAAGTACTCAATATGTATATGGATAAGCAATATCATTTAACAAAATGAGAGTTATCAATATGTACGACAATACTTGGACATTCCTTGGATAATTTAATTATTGTTAATTCAATTATTTAGAATATTGTCAAGCCATTAATGTTGTTCTGTGTAGATGTCTTTTAATTAACATCAAAACCACAAACTAAAAAAGAAAAAATCATAAAGCAACTATGACTGCCAAACACATAAACTATACCGAGCTGTTATCTGAAAAATACGCAGCGTAAATTCAAATAAAATGTTTTAACATCAGTTTAGGACTCACATTTGAAGCCAAGCAACAGTAACCATGCAGATTCATGTGTTGCAAGGGCTAATTACTATTCCAGTAAGTCATCTACTTTATACATCTGACAAATCCCTGAGCTGACCATGATTACTAATTTCTGCTGCAAAACCATCTGAACTTCCTGAAGTCATGCAAGTACCTTACCTTTACTTCATTTAAGATATACTGAAATTGACAAAATGTTGTGCATTATTCAACATATTTAATGAACGCAGTATTGTATATTCATCAGGTTTGCCTAGTGGTCGTTGTAAGCAGATTCAACAACATAGGTTAAGGCTAGGTTTTTATGAGATTTAAAAAGTAATACGTGTAGCAAGATTATTGTGATAGGGTTCTTAATCACATTATTCTTTTTAAAATGATCTGTAATGTATAATTCTTCACGTGATAAAGATGTATTATTTGTAGTACTAAAAGGAAAAAATAAATGGAATAAGATCAACTTTAAAATATTTAAATTATATCTAATGATTATTATCTGCATAAGATGAGCTTCAGCACATTTTATTCTATTATCATTATAGCTCTTATTTGCTTTTACTGAAGTGTCATATTTTTTGCCTTATAACCATTTTGAGTTTATTGCAGATTTACATTTCCTACCGAAAATACTTCTGGCACCTGTATATGACTAATACACGTTTGTTATTATATCCTTAGTGACTGTATTAATCAGATTCTTTGTCATTACGTCCCTTCGATCTCCTCAGAGTCTAAAAGAGAGGTTTTTCGAATTTCTCAGCATGATTATTTTCTTGCACATTACTCATGTTTTGCTTCGTTTACTTTTTGTATTTTGATGCTGTTATTCAGTTCTTAACTATTCATAATTTTTACATTATCACTAAGGTTTGTAATTTGGGTGAGTATAAAATCATTTTTGCCCCATTTAATTTTTTTATCAAATTCTAATTCACTTGAATATTGTTTTATTTTTTAATTGATAGATACATTCTATATATTTATGTTTTAAATTATATTTTATTTGAAATTAAATTTAAGAACACCTGCTCTTGTTTATTATTCAAAATGAAATTTGGAATTTTTCAAATGTTAAAATTTTCATGTTGTGGTTTTTTAAATTTCATTTATCTTTTATACTTACCTTTCTGGATTTTGTATTTGATATAAAAGATTTTTAACTCTATAACTGCTTTTATATTTAATGTAACAGTGTATATGGTATTGCTTGATTAATAGTCTTAAAAGTTGTAGCTAATGCACTCATTTTAATCCTGTATGCATATGAGAATCACGTAAGAAGCATTTTTTAAAAATGCAAAGGCCTAACCGGGCGTGGTGGCGCACGCCTTTAATCCCAGCACTCAGCACTCGGGAGGCTGAGGTAGGAGGAGCATTATGAGTTTGAGGCTGGTTTGGGCTACAATGCTAGCACAACGTCGCCTGAGCTACATAGTGTGACCTTGCCTCAAAAAACTAGGGCTGGGAGTTTGGCTCAGTGGCTTAAGTGCCTGTCTGGCAAGTGCAAGGTCGTGAGTTTGATCCTTGGTGCCACAAAAAAAAAAAAAATTAAAAAAAAATAAAATAAATAAAATACAAAGGCTTAAATCTGATCCATAGAGCTTTCAAATCCATTGTTCTACTCTGGGGTTCATCAGTTATACTTTCAAAGCTTTTGAATTGATTATGCCATGTAGAGAGTGTTAAAAACTACTAACTTAAATTGTACTAAAAAAATACTTTTCCAAAAGCAAATAAAAAGTTTTGAGGAAAGCAATGTACATACAGTGTATTAGTAAGCTTTGTCATTGCTGAGACACACCCTATAGCTGCAGTGCAAAGGAGGAAAAGTTTAATGTGGTCCCAGTTTGAAGAGATTCAGTCCATGATGGGCTACTTCCAAGGAAGGAAGTTCAAGGCACAAGGGTTTGGTGAAGCATGTATGCTTATTGCATGACTTGCTTGGAAAGTGCAGGGAAAGAGTGCCAGAGAGTAAAGGGTGAAGGAAAAGCCATAGACCCAAGGCCAAGCCCCCATGACCTACCCAGGCATCCTCAGAAGTGTAGTCCATTAGTCTCATGCCTGACTTCCAATCCAATACAGTTGAAAATCTCAAGTTTTACTATCACATCCCACCTTTGTCAATTTGACATCAAAACATATCTCCTTAACCTATATCTAAACCCCAAGTGAACACGAGATTATAATTCTGCATGGCAGGAGTCAGGTTGTGAGTTCATTCCCCAGTACCGACAAAAAATAAAAAAAAAAATTCTTCATAACATGATACAGCTGTCTTACATTGAACTAACAATGCAATTATCACTCCACCTAAGATTCAATAGTTCCAGCATTTTTTAAAAGTAAGTCCAAGTCTTTTTTGACATTCAGGTTAAATTCTTACCTTCAGATACCTTTAAAAATAAGAAAATAAATTGCATGATACCAAAGTACAACGATATAGAGAAAACATTCTTGTCCCAAAAAGTAGGAATAAGAGATTAGAAAAGAACTGGACCAAAACATAGTAATAGGATAAGCCTAATGTTCAAGGCACCTGGTGCTGAAGTGTGAGTCCCAGAGAGCTTGGACAGTCTCACTTCTACTGCATTGCTGGATGCAGCTTGCATGGCCTTTCTCTTGAGCTAGTTCCACTCATGTTCTGAAGCTTTCCCCAACAGAGAGTCTACCTTTCTGGCATCTCCAGCTTCCTGGCAGCTTCACTGTATCTTTGCTTCTTTCCCACTGTTTCATGCACTGCCCTCTCAGGGGCTCCTTGCCTGACCTCTGCCTTTCCTTTAAAATCTAAGTGGAACCTCCCCTCCAACAATACTATTCTTCATGCCAGTGAAATCAGAATCATTTGGATGACACTGAAGTTTGGTGTCTGTAGAAGCAGTAGCCCCCTTGAAGCATAGATGTAGCAACTTGTGAGTACCTGGACAACTGAGCACAGTAGAATTAATAACAGGAAACAAATTCCCTCCGAAGTTCTTCTGGAGCAGAGAACTCAGGGACTCTCTTCTCATATAAAAGGTTTATGATTTTTCATTCCAGAGCTTTGAGTGAGTGAAGTCTTCCTGATTTCTGTCATGCCCTCAAGGTATCATTCTTCTTATCCTTGTATAAAATAATTGAGCTCTTTTTGATGGTGTTAATCTCTTCAGAAGTCATACTTTCTCTGGCACTAACCTTATATATCATTCCTTCCTAGCATAAATTTCAGTTTTACAAATTTTTCTGTTCTGCTTTTTGTCCCCTATCTCTATAAAATCTGGCTAAAAACCATCAACAGTACCCATTCCGAAGTCTGAATGTTGGGGTCTCTTGAAATTTTCTCCACTAGATCAACTAGTCCACTGACATTAATCTCAGTCTTCTGCAAAATCTCAAGAAATGAAAAAAATGTAGACAAATTTTCTGCTAGAGCATGACACACATGCCCTGTAGTTCAACTGTCCATGAAGTCCTTGCTCATAGCTGAAAATTTATAAAACGGACCTTTATTGACCACATAATTATCAGCATCTAGTCTTCTGATCTCTCTCCAGAATCAGGCTCTGCTCACAGCATTCTAGAACTTCTCTAACCATATCTGCAGACATTTCCTCATTCTTTTCACAAACCAGTTATAAGCACTTTAAGCAACCTGGTCAAGCAAAGAAATGGCAATGACCTATCAATTTATTGCAGCAAATTTCATATCACTGAGACTTAATACCCAGCACACACAACCTTAAAGGATGAAAAGTCTAATTTGGTTCATAGTTTTAGGGGATACATTCAGTAATATGGTCAAAAGGCATAATGGACGAAAGATACTTAGTTCAGAAATGCTAGGAAACAAAGCAGGGCAACAGTACCAGAAAGCCAGGAATGAAGGACCAGACATATACTCCAAGGCCAAACTTCCAAGGCCAGTTAAATGGACACAATCGAGCTTAATCATCGCACATGCTGAGACTCATGTGGGTATACTTCAAGCTCCATGGCCTTTCCTACATGAAGTCAATCTTTATCGTGTCAGGGACTTTTATACATAGAAGCAAACAAAGGAAACAGAATAGGAGAGAATTAGTTTACACACAAGAGATTCTAGAGCTTCTACAGGAGTTTTCAAAGTTATGGATAGAGTAGAAAGAATGATGGAATCATATCAAGTGGAAGCCAGCGTTTACTGAGTCTCTTTGCCTAGTCCCCTTTGAAGGCCCATCACCTCTTTCTGCTCTGTTTGCTTCGTAGCACTTATTTTATATATGTATATATATATATATATATATATATATATATATGTACTGTTTGCCATACTATGTAGACTGAAACTCCTTAAGAGAAGAATTCATAGCATTTGGCTTCCTTCTGTATTTTCTGCTTCTAGAATAATGCCTGGATAAGGAAAAGCATTAAATTAATTTGATGAAAAGAGATAAACAAGCATATGGAAAGGAATAAAGAAAGCATAGGAAAAGTTCAGTGGGAGAGAATATCTATGCAGCCGGAGTCCTTTGCTCTATCTGTCCAAATTAGAATTGTACTAGTCCTAAATTTATGTATTGGTAAGAAACTCAAATTTAAATGGCCCATGTTCTCACATGGAAGTGCAGAAACATTGTGACATATGAAGGATCATCAGGGAAAGGTCATTAGTTCAGGTTGAAGTTCAAGATGGCAGAAGGGCAGAAAGAAGTGATAGTATGTAATAGATTTCAAGTTTTAAAAAATCTTTTACTCAAGAACAAAGACGCGTAATATAAACGCTATGTATACTGGCCTACTGTGCCACTTAACTGTCACTTTTCTAAAATGTGATCCAGGTGAGTTGACTTTGTGACCTTGTGTGACCTTGTGCAGGGTACAGTGTTAACACTGACCAACTTGAAAAGCCTTACAAAAGTCAGAGTATAGTAAACATTTTTTATAAAAACTGTTTCTCTTCTCACAGTCGGTGTTTTTATAGTATATGCCACACACTGAAATGAACAAGAAAAATATAACCAGAGAAACCTTTATAAAGTATAGACACTAAAACAATTCTAATTAATATACTTCTACGTAGAGCTGAACAAAATTGAAAGCTTAACTTGTATACTAATTAAAGGAACAGAAATCATCAAAAAACTGTTAGAAATGTGAGGACACAAATAAATAATAGTAAGAGCAGAAAGGGAATACGATTGCATATACACAGAAATTTTAAAAATATAACAGGAAAAACAACTTCACATCCATAAACTTACAGCTTTATATTTCAGATTAAATTTTATGAAACTAGTGGATTTCCTGAAAATATACACATTAACATAACTGGCTCAAGAAGATAAAAGGCCTAATTTGATATGTAACTATTACATCAAACCAGCAATCATCATCTACTTGCAAAGATGCAGCTGATCCGTGGTTACTGAAGACCAGTAAAGAAGGCGAGTACATAAAGGAGGGTTGGCTAACAAGTTTCACAGTACAGCTAGACAGGAGGAATAAATTTTAGAGTTCTGCAGCACAGTGGGGTGTCTGAAGTTTATGATAACCAATCATGTATTTCACATATAATTAGAAGAGAAGAGCTGGAAAACCCAAAACATCAAGAAACGAGGATGAGATGAAAACGCCAATCACCCTGATTTAATCATCACATATCATATGTGTGTACTGAAAAATCAGACTGTATTCCATGAATATTTATAATGATTGTGTCAATTAAAAATAATGAGATATTTTAAGGCATTTTAGAAGATCAAATGACAAAACAAAGCAATGCAGCAAATCCAGATAGTTTACAGCTGAGTTTTATCCAACCTAAAAAACCAAGTAACCCAAATCTTACATAATATCTCATTTGGCACATAAAAATGAAAGTTTATTAATTTTTCTAGAACCAGTATCACTTTCAAAGGAGAACCATCAAAATATTTTTCATGTAAATATTTTTAAATACTTAAGAATAAAGTTTTTGTACTATTTGAGGTCTCATTTATCCTGGTTCTCTAAAGAATTTAACAAGACAAGCTTGCTTGCAGGTACTGCTTTTAATAATTTCAGTTTGCCTAAATCCTCAAAACTGGAACTTGTTTAGCATTCTTTTTTGTAGAATACTTGGTTTAAAGACTTCCAAATGACTCTGAATAAAATGTTATTAAAGCCTGCAAGACAAATTTTTACTAAAGTTGAATATCTTTATGGGACATCTAGTTTACAGTACAAAGCAGATATTCAAAAATTTAAATACTTCTTAGATCCATTCGATGCGACTGACAGAGAGAAGTCATGCATTCACAATCTGACATTAGCATTATCACATTTTGTTTCCTTCATATTTATACTAAAAACAACTAAGTGTATTTCTTACATATTTCTTATTATTAAGGTGCATATCAGTGAGACACGTTGTGCTTAATTAGAGACTTAAATAAGAGAAGTACAAATTCACATTTTCTAGGTGAAAACAGAGGAAAGTATCTATGACTTTTAGGAAAGACCATTTATCAAAGCAGAGAGAAATATATAAATTATTAAAATTACTGAAGAAATAAATAAAACGGACTCAGTAGAAATAAGAAAAAGATGAATAATAGTGGAAAGATACTTCTAGAATATCCAAAGAATAAATTTAGAGTATCCATGACATATAAAAAATTCTATGTTCCACATGAAAAAAAATCCCAAGTAAAATAGGAAATATAAGTCTAGAGGATGGTAGTTTCTTGAAATATATGTGAAAAATAAAATAGTAATCTTTATACCAAAAAATTACATGAAAAGATATGCTAATCCACTAGTAGTGAAGAAAAACATAGAGTGCTCCTAAAAGTCAACCAAAACAAAACATCATAAAGATATGATTAAGTGGGAATTCTCATGTGTCACCGATATAAAATGATACAACATTTAGTATTACTTGAAATTATCTACAACAATTGCAAATGTACCTATTCATTATCCAGCATTTCTTTGACTCAGCATATTCTCTTGAGTATCTTTTATGTAAGTTCACAGACACAAGTAGATGTTTCTTACTTGAAATAAGAAACATCTGGGAAAAAACCAAACATCCTTTAATAAAAGATGAATAAATGCATTCTATATTTATATGGTATATTGTTCAGTTTTGCTGTTGCTGTGTACAAATACCAGACAACTTAGAGAAGGAAGGTATATTTCTGCTCAAAATTTCAGTGGATTCAGCTCATGGTTACTATATATGAGGCGGAACGATCATGGCAAAAACGTGTGGTAGAGAAAGGTACTTGGTTCATGGTGACAAGGAAGCACAGTGGTGAACAGTACCAGAGAGAGAGAAAGTTAGCGACCAAATATAGTACAGCAAAACACATCCATGACCCACCCACACATACTCGTGTGATTTACTATCAAACAGGCATCTTCCAAGCCAGTGCAGTTGATAATTAAGCTTAAATGTCACATTCTACATTCCTTGTCAACTTGATACCCAGAGATATCTCTTTAAATCATACTTACAAAAGCAATAATAACTTCATAATCCTGACTAACATGGTAACAACTATCCTGCTTATAATTGAAAACATAATAATTCCTTAGAAATATGACCTCTGAGCTTAATTGCCAGTTGGCTTGGGAGCTACCTAAGGAATTAGTGAAGCACACTTTTGTATATGCTAGGTGGGCTATGGAGATGTGACCTTGGAGTGTTTATCCAGTCCCTGACTTCTTCCTCTCTGGCGTTGTGCGCCAGCTATGGTTCATGGCCGCTTTGAGCTCAGCAGCTTTGCTCTTTTCTGCCTTTCTGTCATCATGTTTTCACATTGGAACCAGCAAACTATGGACTGAATCACCTGAAACCAAAAGCTGAATTGAACCTCCCCTCATTTAATTTGTGAGATATGGGTGTTTTGTCCCAATGATAGCAAAATGACTAACACAAAAGATCAGTATTTCTCTCACTAGCATATTTCCTAGAGAATATCTTATGTAAGTACACAGAAACAAGTAGAAAGATTCCCATTATATCATTTCTTATCATAGAAAATAGCTGGAGACAAGCTAAATATCCTTTAATCAAAAATGGATGGATTGGATATTTATATGGCATAAAACCACACAGGAACTGGAGATATTAGATTTGATTTATATACAGCCACACTAGATTATCACAAAATCAGCATTTATACTGCATATTCCTAATATCTATTCTTGTTAGTACACATAAATCAAATTTTTACATTTTAACTACTATAGGAATTCCATAATTTCTAGTTTGCATCTTCCATTCAATATTGTCTTAAATTGACAAGTAAATCGTGATACATTCTTAGAATTTAAAAACACATAAATTGGTTTCCTACTTTAGTAAATCATGAAAACATTTTTGGTAACCATAGAAACATAACACACATGATTCACTTCAGGGTGACAGTGAAAAAGCAGAATGGGGGAGGGGTTCAAAGTAACATGTGCTTAATCTTTGAGGTTTTTTTTTATTAAAACAAAATCAAATAAGGGTCAACAAGAAGGGATTTCAAGGGAATATGAACAGATCTGTTCAATCTTGATCATAGGGACTGGCAATGATTTTTTTTCTGCTTGCAGAAACCTAAGCAAGTCTTCTCTTAGGCCCATCTGTGCACTCCACAAAATCTAGTTTTATTAAAGAATTTTGCCATGTCAGTTTAGCTTGAACCACACACTGCATACCTGATCACTCTTGATATCTGACTTGGTTCCTGATCCTCAGACAATGTCTGATTGTCTTGAACTATCTTCAGCAAGAAACTCAGTAAGTCCTTTAGGCACCATCTTGCTTTCTCTTGTTGCTTCTTTTTAGTGAATTTCCATTCATTGACACGCTTTCCCCATTCTTTTCCTGCCTACAGATTCTCACCGATCAATGCTGTACTCAGAGTTGAGCACAAGTTCTTTCCCCACCAAAAAATTCCCTTGTTAGGATCTCTGCATTTGTCACAATGGCAATAAATGAGGTCTTCCTTGTTGTGCTTTATTTATCAAGCATCTTTTAATTTTCTTTCGAAAGTAAATATGTGCTTTTTTGAATGTTTGAAATATCTTGTTTTCAAAATATTTCACAGGAAAGTTTTTATTATTCAAGGTAGAAGAAAATTATTTTCTGACATCTCTGCATACTAGGATGATAATCGTGTACTCTTTTTTTTCTTTATTTCTCTCCTACTTGCATTTTTAACTATAGTCTTTGGTTTAAATCATTAATTTTAGACTGGAATCATTATCATTAAATGATGCTTTTATAGTTTGGAGTTTGTTTTCAAAATTATTTTTTAAAAATATTTACAGTGGTTCCATAATTGCTTAGCTGGTTTCTCTGAAGGCTATTTTACACACAAGTTCTGGTTCATTTGTTCATCATTTTGGTACACTTCATGAATGGCTAGTGACTTGTTTCAATAAATTTATTTTCAGAAAGAATGTATGACACCTATTTTTTACGCCCTTCCCGTTCATGAAAGTATATATTTCTGCTTTAAAGAAATGCAAGCTGAGCTGTTATGATTGATACATTGTGTCAACTTAAGCAGTTTAGAAGTTTAACTAAGAGACTCAGCAGGGAATCAGCATTCTCACTTTGTAAATATCTTCATCCTGTGTAAGAGGAGGGCAAGGAGACTTTGTGAGTGCTACACAGACCCTGGGATAGTGTCTGGGGGTGGCCTGTGTACAATATAAGGGAGGAGAAGAGGCTTGTTTTCCTCCCTTTTGTTCTGGCTGCTTTTGTTGGCTGCTGCCTTGAAGTGTTGCCCTAGTGCCATGCTGCCATACCTTGAAGCTAGATTATGGACTGAAAATTCCACAAACAGTGAGCTAAATAAACCTTTTCTTCCTACATTGTGGGTGTTAGGTATTTTGCCCTAGCAAAGAGAGAAGAGTAACCAAAACACATGCCAATATTATGGGATGGATATTAAATGCCCCCCAAAGTCTCTTGCGTTGCAGGTTTAGTTGTCAACCTTTGTCACTATCTGGAGATACTGCTACCTTTAAGAGTTCAAACCTACTAGGGGAAAGTTGGGTCAATAGATGCTCTTCACTGGCATCTAGGGACCCCAGCATCCTCCTTTCTTTCTCTTTCTCTTAATGGTTGCAATGAAATGAATAGATGTCCTGTGTTACGTACTTCCACCATGCAGTACTGCCTTACCACAAAGTAGTGGAATTGATCATGGCTTACAAATCTCTGAAATAGTAAGCCACAATAAATCTTTCCTCCTCATAAGAGGATTATTCCAAGTAACATGTTACATAGGTAAAAGCTATGGCAATACCTAGTCATGTAATTCATGAGTTAGAATGTTTTGTTCTCAAAATGTTGTACATGTTGACTTTCGTTCACAGGAATTTGGGGTTAAAGAGATATGGTAAACCAGTCTGATTTTTAATTCATAGTTAAAAACTGTTAGCTTTTATTAAGCTGAAAAGTTCTTTTGTTTTCAGTTTAAAATTGTTTTCAGGATTGTAATTAGATTCTTTAATCATTAATTTTGCCTAAACTATGATGACTTTTTTGGTGAGTGTAATTTGATCTGTTTCACATACAGGACATAGTGTTCAATGATATTTTAAATATGCAAGTGTACTCTATTTGCTGTGTTTTTTCTTCTTTTAGAAAATAAATACTTGATTTTATGATAGTCTTCCATTCTGTTGCTTTCCTATGGAGAATATTTTTAATTACTATTTTAACTTACCATTTTCTTTTTGTTATCTTCTGGCTTGAATTTCCCATGGTTATATTCCACATTATTTGATCAATTTTCTTATTGGATATTTTAATTTATTACTTCCAGAGCAATTTTTACTTTTGAGATGGTATTTCGGTAGCCTTCAAACTCTTATTGAACACGTCTCCTATTCTTCTGAGCCTTTGTATCCATGTTCTGCTCTGGCACATTCTAACCAAAGGAACGTTACAAAGTAGCCTTGGTTCTGCTTAAATTCTATTTGGGTGTATCATCATGATTCTGTTAGATACCATCCCTGACATGGAATGGAACTTAATTTGTTGGTTAGCCAATATCCATATTTCTGAACATCTAGTGGTATTTGTTGCTGTTCCTTAACTGACCACATTAGAGTTCCTGTGGCTTACACCAGACACTTTGAATCAGTGCAGTAGGTGAGAAACTACCTTTCTCACCATATCTTGCTGCTGCTGGTTTTTGCCTCATTCTTCACCTAAGGAGATTAATTATTCACAAATACTGTGTGTCATTTCTTACAAAATTATCCACTATGTATTAGCAAATAGAGAATCTAAATAGATGTAAGAAAGTTAAGTAATGACAGAGGAAGTGTTAGTACAGGGATAAGCTGGTCTCATTTGAAAAAAAATACAGCTTCAAACAGGCATGTGGAGTCTCTGTCTCTTTCTCTCTGTCTTTGTCTCTCCGTCTCTCTCTGTCTGTGTGTCTCTATCTCGTCTCTCTGCCCTTCTCTTTCTCTGTCTCTCTCTCTCTGTCTCAATAAATCTCAATAAAATGAAATTCAGAAAAAATGATGACTAAAATTTCTTTCTCCCTACATCTTGGTTAGCAGGCTACTATATTTCATAGAATGTTTAAGTTATATTTGTGCTTTTTAATAAAGTCTTTGATACTTAATTTTAAACATTTTTATAGAGGTATAGTTCATAAACAAGGAACTGCATACATTTTTTTTGAGGGGGGAGGTAGGGTATCCTAGGCTGGCCCAGAACTCACAACAGTCCTCCTGCCTCAGTCTCCCATATGCAAGCACCCATAATACCATCATGATCAACAAGATACTACGCTTACCCAACTCATTTTCCTTATGTAGCCTTGCATCATTTGTGTGTTATTTTTTTATTGTTGACTTTGTTTATTGTGCTAAGAACACTTAACATGGGATGTGTGCTTGTTGATTTCAAAGTACACCATGCCATATTGTTAACCATAAATATTAGATACGTGACAGACTTTTAGAACTTGTTCATTAAGCATAACTGAAATCTCATGCCCATTAAAGAACACTTCTCATTTTAACAACAACAACAAAATCCATGAAAACTACTTCTACATTGTTTGAGTGTATCATACAGACTATTAGAGATGTTTAATACGAATGAAATCTTCCATTGTAAGTTTGACATGAGGTACTTTGGTACTTTTTGTTAGTAGATGCACTTTCAGAATTGCAGCACCAAGTTGCCTTTCAAATCTTTGTTTTATTTATTTATTTATGTTCCAGAAAACAGACTCACGACCTCATGCTGACCAGGCAGGTGCTATGCTGCTCAGTTATATTCTAGTCTTTATTTTGTAATTTTATTTTCAATTTTTTTCTCCAAATTCACAGAAAATGTAGGAAGATTCAAATTTGAGTGTTATAAATGTAAATTATCCAAGTTGCATATATTTTAAAAAATGTTTGGTATTTATTAAGAGTAAGACAGTGTGAAAATAATATTTTAAATAATATATGCAAACCAAATATTTCCTCTCTGCTCATATATTAAAGTTATGATGAGGCTGGGCATGTTTGGAACATGCCTGTGTTCCTAGCATTCTGAAAATCTGAGGCAAAATGATCACAAGTTACAGCTCAGTGGGGACAACTTGTTAACATAGTGAGACAATGTTTCAAAATAAAAACAATTAACAAAAAGGGGGCTAAGAATGTGAAGGCCCTGTATTCGATCTCTACTACCAGAAAAAAAGATGTCATGATAAAACTACGTGAAGTATTATTTTGTTTCTGTTACTACAGATATTCAAAGTTGTAGAAAAATTCTTGGTGAAAATCTGTAAAAAGTTCAAAATCACTAACTTATTAAAATCATGTAGGTATTGAGTACATCAGTAATAAATATCACAATGTCAATGTATATGGTCACATCATTAGTAAAGATAGAACCACAGCAATATACATCTCTATATCATAAATGCTTATATTGTCTGAGTTTAATACTGATTTTCATATTTTGCAGTTTGATTCAATTTGCTAAATGTATTAAGCAAGCATCTAAAATGCTCTAAGTATGATGAGATAAAGTGGATAACTACAAATTTTGAGTATTTTTCCTTTCACAAGAAAAGATAAGTATAAGGAATGCCGTTCTCATTCACTGAATCATTTTATTCCGAAATATTTGCTGCTCACTGCTCACAAATACGGTAGAGAGTCTTGGTGTTGTATAGTAGCTGGTGACCTAATAAAGAGTAAGCAGGAAAGAAAGGTACAAAATGATAGTGATTAGAAAGGAATTACTAATTAGATCATATATGAATGATGCAAAAATTCTGAGAAAGAGAAAAATTTGACCTGAGAAGAAACATAGCAAATAAAGAATGCAGAATAGGGGCTGGTGAGAGCCATTGTATGTGCTGTTGAAGATTGCAGTAGGATCCAGTCCATACAGTCTGTGTTTTAGAGCCCATTCATAGGATTGAAAGGAAAGACAGATGTTTTCACAGATTACTGAAACTACCAGGAATTTATTCTTTCAAAGAACCAACTTTTTCACTCATTAATTCTTTATATTGTTTTCTTAGTCTCAGTTGCATTAATTTCTGCTCTGATCTTTATCATTTCCTCCCTTCTTTGAGCTTTGGGCTTGACTTGCTCTTCTTTTTCTAGTAACTTGAGGTGCAGCATTAGGTTGTTTATTTGTGCTTGTTCCATTTTCCCAATGTGACAATTCACTGCTATAAATTTCCCTCTGAGGACTGCTTTCATTGCGTCCCACAAGTTCTCCTAAGTTAAACTTGAGGCTCTTCTAGGCAAATGGATGCAACTAGATATCATACTCATAAGTGAAATAAATCAAACTTGCATGTGTAAAGATCATATTGACTCCCTGGTGCAAGAAATTGCAGGTGTAAATAAGATCCAAAAGGTACAATAGATATTGTGAAAAGGGAAAGAAACTGCTCAAAAGTAAAAGAACTACTTTGATGGGGGAAAGGAGAAAAAAAGGAAGGGAAAAAAATATATATGTATATAACATAATTAAGATAATTGCATTACTCATTCTATTAGTTCACTGAAAGGAACAGTTAGTGTTTATATTGTTTGATCAATTTCATAAGCCTATATCTGGTAATCTGAGCAAATATTTTGAAGACAGCATGCAATATAATAACTATTGTTAATTTCCTATCGTCTTGCTTTGAAATCCTGTATTGCTTTTAATTTTATCTTTTATTCTCTTTAAAATAAAAAAAAACAATAAAGCTACCAGGAAGGTCTAAAACTAAAACTCAAAGTAATTAAAATAAAGACCACTAGATATGTTCACCAGCAAATTAGACAAAGCTGAAAGGAGAAGTAGTTAACAAGGGAACTTTCAAAAGGAAGTTTCCTTATGAAAACAAATAGATAACAAGATGAAAACTGAGAACTGAAGAGATGACACCTATGATACACATTTTTGGAAAAGAGTGAAGGAAGTCCTACAAAAGAATCAATATTTGAGAAGGGGATGGTAAATCATTTTCCAAAATCAACCAAAGCCATTAAACTCTTGGCACTGAAGCCGTGACTTGGGTATATATAAAGAATACATACTCAAGCATGTTATTGTAGCTATGCTGAAAATAACAACAATGAGAAAATCAATAGCCAAATCTAGCAATAATAAATCATCTTACCTGCAAATGTACAAGACTGATGCTTAATTTCTCACAGAAAAGCACAAAATCAAATAAAGTCATTCTGGTAACAGGATTATACCTTTAAATTTACAAGGAAATAATTCTAAAAGTTTAATAATCAGTAAAAATTTAAGGAAGAAACAAAACATTTTCCAACATAAAAATGAGTATGCCTCAGGAGCAATTCCACACCAAACAGGATTCTTTAAGGCAAAGGAAAAGCAAGTTTAGAGACATGATGAGTGACCCTTTCTATGGCACAGTTATTAGGGCCCCGTGCAGTGGACCCTAATTTCCTGTCAGGTGTTGTGGTGCATGACAAGAGAAAAAAACCAATGAAACAGATTGTGAAGTAAGAGGGATCTGGGACGTCCAGTTATTCTCAGGGAATAAAAGACCACAAGACAGGCAGAAGCTTGGAATTTATTAATCAAACTTGTATCGGGGGAAATGGCAGCTGGATGCCCTAGGCAAGTGGCTAGGTAGGCAAGGCTTGTAACAGAGAGAACAAAGCATTCTTGCTAAAGAGATGGAACAGTCAGATTTAGGTTATGGTTAACAAGAAACCTGCTTCGTAGCCAATTCTGGGAAGGGATTTTCCTCTGGAGTCATGTAGGCCTCAGTGGACACTTTATCTCGTATCTTATCCAGATGATACCACAGCTCACCTATCTGAGTTCAGCCATGGTCCTTGGTGACAAACAATGACAGTTCCATAACAGCCTCCTGCTTTCATGAGGCCTTGGCCAGACTCACTGATTAAACTCAAAGAAAATTTAGGGAAATTACCTCTATGCAGCCTGCACTGATCACAGGTAAACACAGTCACACTTGGGTCTTGGGGAGGGTGATGTACATCCTCCGCAGACATGAGAAGAAATGAATCAGAATGAAAAGAATAAACAAGTAAACAAACACATAAGAATAATGTCTAGGTAGGCAAAGAAATATGAACCATAATGACTTCAATATACCACGTATACATGTTGAAATCTCACAAGAGCCTACTAAAGAGATTTTAAGCATGTAAAACTAGAAAACTAAGAGTCACATGGAATAATCAAAAATGCAGACGAGATAAAAAAAGAGAAGGTAAGTTAGAATCAGTTAGAAAATAAGTAGATATATAGTAAATTTAAAAATCCAAAAGCATTTGAAGTCATAAAGAGATTTTAATATTGGATTTTTAAAATCCCAAACAGATGGGCATTGTAGAACGTGCCTGGAGTCCCAGCTACTTAGGTGTCTAAGGCAAGAGGATTTTGCACACTGGAAACCATAGCAAGATCAAGTATCAAAACCAAATTATTTATTACAAGTTTTCCACACCTACATTTGTGTGAGTGAATGCTGTACTTAAAAGTACATCTATATAAATTGGAGAAACCCCTTTACAGTGTCCAAGAGATCTGGCCAAATTTGTTGCCAATAGAGATTAAGGAAAATTTTTAGAAATAAAGCAATAGATGCTCCAAAGAGTACAGATGGAGACAGGTAACAAATAGGATTTTGTTTAAATTAGCTTCAGTACCTTCAGCAGTAATATGGTTCATTAGTTACTATTTTCAGACTAAACCGAGAAAAAGAAAAAAATTTCATCTCTGAGTTAGTAGTTATTTTTCAGTTCTGAATTGAATTAAGGCTTGAGGGAAGCTTGAATTATTTTTTATTTCAATGCTTTTACATTTTAATATATTATTCTTCTCGGAAGTATTAAAGAGAGCCAAATGTAGCTAAAGAAGCTTCTGTCTTAGCAACTCATGCTAGAATTCAGAATGAATGATCCAGACATTTTACAAAAAATCAAGGAAAATTTCAAATAAGTATTTGTGCATAAAACTACCACCCATGTAGATGAGCTCTGTAATAACCTTAAATCTGAATTTATATAACTCCCACTACAAAGAGGTAAAGTAATTTATCATATCTCTTAATGAAAAGGATTAAGAGGAATATAAACCTCTGGATTTTCAAGGTTGAAGAAGTGAGATTTTGGGCTTATATAGGATAGAAGATGAAAGGGCTGTTTCTCAGTCCCTTAACACGTTGCATCCATCTTGCTGTGGGACCCTTCTTTCACAACTTCAAAATAGAAATGTTCATTCTTTCACTTGGCTGGCACTTGGCAATCCAAGACCTAGTCTGAGATGAGGTGCAGCAGATTTCAGACCCATCTAGTGGTAGCAGCAGTGGAAAGACAAGGTAAAGCTCAGAACCTTGCATTTAGTTCTAGGTTTATAGGAGATTGGTGTCCCAGAAGGTGATCAACAGCCAGCATTGACACTTAGATGTATTTGACACAACATTTAGGAAGGAAAGCAACTCTGTATAAATTTCAGGAAACCACCAAAAGCACTGGCATACTAGCTAATAATATATCTGCAGCTGTGGGGAGGTAAGAACAACTCAATTTCACAAATACCAACGGACGAGATGAAAGATGTGCTAAGAAAATTTCGTTTTCTGCTGTTCTAGAACATTTAAATCTTAAAAAGTGGAAAAGAAGAATCTATGCAATACACACAGCATTTCTGTATAACAGAAAAATATTTACTATCGTCTGAAAGTTTAGCCTAAGAAGGCATATGACATCCTCATAAATAATATGCTTATACTGCTTGGGATTTTCAAAATGCCATTAACTGGCATGTGGTTAAATATATTTAATAAAACAACTTTAATTCATGAAACGAATATTGATATTTGCTTTTTCATGGTTTTAACAATTCCTCCATATGCTAAACAATCAAGATAAGTCAGAGGGAAAGTAATGATAGTGGTATTATTCGGCTTTATGAAGTTAGTATTTTCATTTATCTTTTCTTAATTTATGTGAATAATAGAATATTGTACTTTATTGTTGGTGAAGGAAAGTTTATTTTGCTGTGTCGTGAACTATACATACTCTTGTTTTAATTAGTGTATAGTGTAAAACAGGAATGATTAGTTAGCTTTGATCTAAAATGTGTTTATGCCTACAATTCTGAATAGCATACAGGAAAAATGACACCACGTATGCTGGAATGAGCATAGCTGGCACAGATATCAAGTGTTCCTGAAGGGCTTGGATGTAAGAATTTAAAGTACACTCATCAGAAAACCTCTTCTTAGTTATTCTTAGAAGAAACATATGCACCATCAAGGCCTGCCATGAAATAATTTACATAATCCTCCTTGGCAAACTGGAGCCATTGATTCTCAACAGCTAACCAACACAATAAAAGAAGTACTTAGATTAAGAAGAATATAGGTATACCAAATATTATTTTGAAAATATATTGGTTAGACAGTGGCCTGGACGTGGGGGCATGGCGTGGGAGCCTCGGCTACACTTGACCTAAGGTTGGCTGTCACCGTCATCTGGCTCACTGCCACCCTGATGTGCCCCAGTGGAAGAGAATGGAGTGGCATTAGCAGTGTGCCAGTTGCATGAGATCCTGGACCCATCCACTGGGGCTGATGAAAGTTAAAGACCCAAAGCTTTAACCCACACCTCCATCCATCTTCTCATTGCCCCAAGCTTCCAAGCATATTGGAAATGGAAAACATAAAAAATCCCTCCAAGAGACAGAGACCAACGGAATAGGACAAATGGGACAGGAGGTTTGTGTGAGTGCCAGCACCCCTGTGACCAGACCCAAGAACCCAGCTACCACCCTAACCTGTCCCAGTCCTGACTCATGCACCAGAGCCATCAACACCTCGCATAAGCTTGGGGCTGCCAGGGAAGTCCTGTCAGAGACTGAGGTAAACAATTTGACTGACAGAGAGAATAGGTCAGCAGTGCCCACCAGAGGAAAGTCAGACTCTCTAGCCCCCCAAAGAAGAGGGAAAGGGACTAGTCCCTGTGGAAGAGCAACCTCTGCCCCTTGCCTAGTGGCACTCACACCAGTGTCTCCACTTGGTCTGGACCAAGTTCACCTGGACAATGAGGTAGAAGGTGCTCTTGGTCTCCCTGCTTATAATGGAAAGAAATACCCACTCTCTGGGTGGAGCCCGATCTTTAGTCCTGTGCCTCCCATGGCAAGTTCCAGACTAGCCCTTTGAGAAGGAAGCCAAAGGGGAGCTCTGGAGCCTATGACCTCCAGCTTGTCCCTGGGTCAGAGTCCCTCATGCAGCTTGAGAAAAGGAAAGTGTCCAGGCAGAAGGTTCATGGATGGAAAAAGGAAGTGATGCAAGCAGAAAAGAAAAGAACGTCTCTGCCACTTAGCACTGGCTGTGCCCCAGCTCCAGCTTGGTCTCTCTGCCACCTGCACCAGGGCACCTGTCCTGATAGGTTGGAGGTGAGCCAGCCCAGGGAATACGAGGCCTCAAGGCAGGCTCGCATCCTCCCAGCCTATTCGACCAAGGACCCGCAATTCCCCAAACAACAAAAGAAAAAGTATTTGCTTCGTAGTGTTATGGAGAAGTCAGGGTCCCTGGCAAACCTCCAGTAGCCCCCTTGCTTGAACAAACTGGTTAGAGCCACAAAAGTGGAGACCCAGGGCTTAGATTCTGCCCCAGGATCCCTGAGCCCTTCGCAGGCCATACAAGATGTCAGACAGTTCTTTACTAGGGACTTCAAGAGCACCTGCCATGTTCCCTGCACCCTGTGTGGAGCCAGTGTCAGACAGAACAAAGCTGAAGGGCGGTTCTGAGGCTCAGGCCTCATCTGGCACCTGACCAGTAAGCACAACACAGAGTAAGACAGAAAGCCAGCCGCAGGCAGCCCAGGCCAGCTGCCAGCAGGGACAGAGCAGGCACAGGAGAGAGGTGGTACCCTCAGCCTTGGGGTGCCTAGAGATGCCCCAGACGCTGTACATTTCAAGGACAGTAGCAAGGAACTGGCCCTGGGCAGTTCCAGGCAGCTACTCCCAGCACCAACACCACTTTCTGTTTCTCCTGCGTTAGTCACACAGCCCGAGTGACACACATGACCACACCTGGCCACAGGCTCAGACCTGCCACCACAGGATCCCAGAGCTGCTCTGCGGCCTGGCCCTGCCACTGTCCTTCATGTCCTCTCTGCCATTCAGCAGGTTCATGGCCCAGGTGGATCCTTGCTAGTGCCTGCTCTCCCCAGCCTTCTTCTCTGACAAAGCCTTGCCCTTGTTGCAAAAGGTCATGGGTGACCAGGTGCTTCAGGAGATGCAGTGGGATGAGGGTGGCCATGTCCACCTCACCACCTCCCTGATGGCCCAGGACTCAGTGGTGAGCTACATGGCCATTACCTCCTATTGGGTGGCCAGGAAGCCTGTCCCTCAAGAGAGCCACTGAGGATCGGCAGCCTGAGCTGCTGGAGTAGATCAGCCTGTGGCTGGGCCGTGGCTCCCTGAGGATCAGTTTCCTGGTGTCGGGTGGCTGCCCCCAGCCTGGAGTGGGCAGTGAGGGCTGAGGGTTACACCCATACCCCTTGCTTCACCCATTGCCTTGACTCTCTGGTGATCAACTTTCTGTGTCACCACCATAGCATCTAGATTTTCCTGGGCTCTACCAGGGCCATCTGCAACCATTTCCAAGGTTCTATGGAGGCCCAGCGCCTGCTCAGCCAGGTCCAGCCATGGTGTGGCCTTTAAGTCCAGAAGCCTTTCAAGGAACTCTCAGACAGCTGGAGCTCAGCCTACCACTTAATGGAGTGGCAGATGGGGCAGCAGCTTGTCCTGCAAGTGTACATTTAGAGTCAACAGCTGGACAAGGATGTCACAGCCTTTGTCCACTCTGTTCTGGAGCCTGGTCCAGTTTGTCCATTCCTTCCAGATGGCAGGCCATGAGGCCAGCATGTCCCAGGCTTCCCTGGACCAGGTGCTACACTAGCTGCACTATCTGCACAGGCATTACCAACAGTGTCTGGGGTGTGGGCATAGCATCCACAGATCGCTAGCTCAGTGAGCTCTTCCACTGCAAGGAGTTTGTGCTGGTCACCCTGCTGGACCTGAGCTTCAAGGGCAAGGTTGAGGCCATCTTGCCCAAGCGGGATGACATGGACCATGGAAGCAAGTCCTGGTATATAAGGTAAAGGAGATCATGGTGACTGTACACTTACGCATCATCAGTGCAGGGCACAAGGGCATGCATGCAAGCTCCACCAGGAAGGCCAGGGCTGAGTGGAAAGGGCAGCGGGAGTCTCTGAGCAGGCAGAATAATCCTGGTTCCTTCCTGCTGAAAGTGAAAGCTACAATAGTTGAGCATTAATGGGATGAGATTTGTGGTTAATAAGGCAATCCTGCAATATTTGATGAACTTGAAATCAAATGAACATAAATTTTCTAATTATGTAATAACATCTTATATGAGAATCTCTGAAATAATCCATCTTGACTACTTCTCTCTTATTGCTGAGACAAAACACTTGACACCCAAAATTAGGGAAGAAAAGATTTATTTCTTACAGTTCTTGGAGGTTTCAGTCCAGACTCAGCTGGCTCCAAGGCAGCATGGCATGGCAGGGGAGGCAGTCATTCATGGTGGCCACAAACTGCAAGGTATAAACCTGGCAAGAGAGGGAGACACACCTTCTTCCTGCCTTTATGCTAATGTCAGCTCCACCCCTGGGCAGGTGCAGCATTCATGTCGCCAATCCCAGAGCTAGACAACAAACCAATCATGAATGCTAGACTCAGCCACCTCCGTGCCATGATTACATGAGTCTTGGAAGGCCATAAGACCATAAACCATAACATTGCACCCCTGTCCCCCCAAGGACTCATAAACACCCTTTATACAAAAGACATTTAGTCCATTTCCAACAGTTGCCACATTCCTAACAGTTTCAGCATTGCTGAAAAGTCCAAGTCCCAAATCTCCTCCAAGATCTATGGCAAACTCTTAACTGCAACCCCCCTGTACAAATGAAAACGAGGTTAAATACTTCCAACATGTAAAGGCACAAGACAAACATTACCATGCTAAAAGTTATACCCAGGGGAATACAAAGCAAAGTAAGTCCAAAATACAGCAGTACAAACATCAAGTCCTGGAGTTCTATGCTCAGCATCTGAGACAATCTGGTTGTAAGCTCCAAAAGGCTTGGGTGATTCCACCCCATGGCACTTCCAGGGGCTCACTTTTTGATAGCTTCTCTCGTAAGCTCATTCTGTTTGATTCTTGTAGCTTTCCTTGGACAATCCACCTTCCTGGCTTTTTCAAACTTCTAGGTTTTCCATTGCAACCTTGGCTTCATCCTTATATCTTTACATATTGCCCTCTGAAACCAGAGTGGAAGCTGCCTTAATCTCAGAGTTTGTGCTTTTTCCTTGCACCTAAAACCAGTGCCTTATGGATGTCACCAAGGTCCACTGCCAACTGGAGCAGTAGCCAGGCTTTCCTGTCTCTCGGCTGTATGGGTCAAGTGCCTGGATCACTGAGCCCTCTGAACCTGATAATGAAGAAAAGCTTCTCTATGCCACTGTCATTCTGGAATCTGGTGCAGCCACCACCATTTTGGAATCTCCTGTGGCATCTGTCACTACTCTGGAACATGGCACTCTGTGGCTTTTTTCTCTGAGCAAACTCATTTTGCTGGCTTGAGGCTGCCAAAGGTGGAGGCCTGCTGCTTCCCTGGATGCCCCCAGGCCATCTTTTTATTTGTTTGTTCCTTCTCAGCAATTGAAGTCTCAGCTCTATCTTTACAGTCTACTGCTTCCTGGCCAAACTCACAATGTTTTAAATCACCATACTGGGTTATTTGCTCTTGATTTGCAACATAAATCTGGCTAAAAGTCCCCAGCAACAGCCATGCCACCACCTCAATATTCAACTGCCTTGAAATTTCCTTTACCAGATTAATCAGTCCATTGCCCTTAATCTCAGTCTCAGGCAAAACCTCTGGACAGGAGCAAAATGCAGGCAAACTTTCTGCCAAGCTGTAACACATATCATGTGGAGTCCAACATCCAATGCAGTCCTTCTTCCCAGCAGGCTTTTTATCAGTCCTTCTTCCCAAACCTGGTCTTTACCAGCAGGCTTTTTATCAGCCTTCTGGTCTCCTGAGCTCTGACCAGAATCTCCCCTACAGAACAGCCTAAGCTGTTCCAGTGCCACTCTTTCAGGCGCCATCGCTAAATGTTTTCAAACTCTTCCCACAAGCCATTTCCAAAGGCTTTTGAACCACATGGTCAGGTTTAGTAACCACAAGACCCCACTCCATTGGTAACAAATTCTGTCTTAGATACTTTTTTTCTTGTTGCTGAGACAGAATACTTGAGGCCCAAAATTAGGCAAGGAATGGTTTATTTCTTACAGTTCTTGGAGGTTTCAGTCCATACTTAGTTGGCTCCAAGGTAGCATGATGTGGCAAGGCAGCCATTCATGGTGGCTGCCATAGCAAGGTGAACTGACAAGAGAGAGAAGACACATCTTCTTCCCATTCTTATGCTTATATAGGCTCCACACCCCAAGTGGGTGCAGCACTCACATTGCCAGTCCCAGCACTAGACAACAAACCAATCATGAATGCTCAACTCAGCCACATCCATGCCATGATTACATGAGACTTGGTGGGGCCATAGGAATATAACCCATAACATAATCATGTGTCTATTTTGCAAAGAATTGTGTACCTACGTATGTCCATTACATGGCAGTGTACTCTTAAGAGTTGGATCAGGAGCTAAAAGCAGTAACTGTAGACACTTTAAAGAGCCCTCTGGCAGTCTGAATCATAAGATTTGTTAACAAGAGAGGAAGTGATGATGGGCATGGATACTGGACCCTTAGCACCTTTACGGTCTATATCAGAGTATGGGGAGACAGAAAGAAACAGACAGACAGACAGACAGACAGGCAGGCAGAGACAGGCACAGGGACAGAGACAGAGACAGAGAGATACACACAGACACAGAGAGTCAGAGAGTCATATGGAGAAATGGGGAGACAGAGACACAGAGACAGAGGTAGAGAATGGAGACACAGAGGGAGATCTTCATCTTCTTATTCTTTCCACTCTGTTGAGTTTATCCTTACATAATTAATAGGTTGGGGACCTAGATACATTGATTACCCAGAACTCAACACACTTTCTCTCTCTCACTGTCTCTCAGATTCCAAGTTCCTAATCAAGCTTCTAATTTCTATCTGAAATTTTATTTAAATAATATCTTTTTTATGACACAACCTGAAAATATCTGAGTCTTACAACCTTGATGTAGAACACTTTCCATTGCATCAAAAAATAATCACAAACCAAATTAAAAAATCTTGAAAAATATTTCCATTTGATTGAGTAATTTTCCACTGAAATTTCATAACAATAAAGAATTAGGAAAGAGTATAGAAAAAACAGAGATATAACATCCACAATATCTGATTTCTTTCCTTTTTTCTACCCTAGTTGCATTCTCCTTGGTAACTCAAGAGCCTCTTCACTCCAGCTTTCTTCCTCTCAGATGTAGGCTCAAGTGTAGTCTGTATTCCTCCCATCATTGAGGGCCTTCCTTCCTCTTCTCACTCCCTGTTCTTCCTCAATGACACTTCTGGTTCTTTTCCAACATACGATGATTCTGGTGATAGTATATTCTTCATTTTTTCCGATATATGTCCATCAAATCAGCAAAGATGTCTAACACTGTACAATGTGGTTGAAAGATTGGGAAAGAATGAAAAAAAAAAAACTCCTTAGAAAAGAAGACTAGAAATAGAAACATTAATTCTTGTGCTTCTTTTAGCTTGGTATTGCTATCAATTTACATAAGTTCCAGGATATTATATATGGGTTTTTATGTATATGCATAATGATAAGTTAAGTTCTCATGCATATTCTTTGTTGCTCCTTCTCTGCTTTTCATGCAGCAGGAGAGCAGGTGCTTGGCTGCAGTATCATTACATTGTGTAACCATCAGCAAATCTTCTCTTACAATGTTGGAATAAGCCCAGAGTTTGGAATCAATAGAGCAAACATAACTTGAACTTCCATATACAAACAAGGAGGTATTTATTTTCATTTTATTTATTTTTAAAGGATTGAATTATTTACATTTTACCACACCATAACCATTTTAAATTCATTTAATACTTGTGAATTGTTATATTGGTAAGAACAATAAGATGTCATGTACTGTACTTCTTGATTTAATTCCAATCTAGAAAATTATTAAAATAAAAGTTTTGGAAATGATAGAATACTAGGTGCTATAATCATTATACTTCAAGTCACTACCACTTATACAAATTGCCACTACCAAATGTGGACTGTGATCTTCAGAGAGATTTATTGAAACTCAGAATGCTGAAGTTTAATGATTATGGTATAAGTATATGTAGTGGAATAGATAAATATAAATTTATAAATATTTTAGACTATATCATGGAAAAATCTTAAGCCAGTAAAAACTCCTATCTTGTTGAGTGTAAGTTATCTTGACTTTTAGTCCTACTTGTTCAGTAACATTCAATGTTAAATTCAAATGTTATTCATATTAAAATGGTCCCTGCAAAGTCACATGGACTCATATTTGGAGTTTGAGGAAGGTGACTGAATTATGAAGGTGTACCACTGATTTGTTCTTTGGAGGCGGGGTCTGGTCTGCTTTCCTGACTCCTCCCTTCCTGTCTTCTTTCTGGCCACTATGAGGTGAGCAGGTTTCTTCCACCAGATTCTCTCACCATTCAGTTTTTGTGTTTGACTGAAACTTGTGAAGCGTGAGCTAAAATAAATGCCTCCTCCTTTAAGTTCTGGGTGTTAGGTATTGGTCCTAGTTTGAAGAAAGTAACTAACAATCATTCACCAAACACTACATTTGAGTCCCTTACCAGCTTTTCCCTACTACCAGTAGTCTTTCAGGGTTCTCCTTTTCCTGTCATCATAGCCTCAAACCAGTCAGTCATAGTTACAGATTTCTTACTTGTTTCTGAACTCAAGCAAGAACTAGGCCGTGATAACAGCCAATCGCAATAATAATCACAAATGTAAATCCATCTCCCTCACATGGTTAATGACAATATACATGGGTCCTTCTGTAGATTAATATTTGATACTATAATTAAAATGTTCTAAAGTTTACTTAATGTATTTTATTACCACAGTTTGACTACATTTTTGAAATTATTTAGAACTATATTGTCATAATTTTAATCAGAACACTTAAATTAGCCTGTGAAGAATTTAACAATCATATTCCAATTCCTATTTTATAAATTTAACCAAATCATGAAATTAAAAGATGATAACTCAAATGGGAACCAACCAGAGTGGCACATGCCTATGATCCCAATGTTCAGGAAGCTGAGGCAGGAAAACTGCTGTGAGTTCAAGGCCAGCCTCAGCTGCATTGAGATCAAGGCAGTCTGAACTACACTGTGAGATCGTGTCTCAGAGAAAATTGATGATATGAATATCACCTATGTTTAGAAAATCAGCTTGAAAATGCTCATCTCAAGAATTCTTGAAGCAATAGAATACATTAAAAATCACATTGCTTAAACTTTTGTAAATAATACAGATGCAATTTATCATGATTAAGAAGCTCTGTTTTTTTCCTGCTTTCCTTTTTTCTTTTCCCATAAAACTTGTTTTTTACCTCAGCAATAACCATAGAAGAAAGAGTTGCTATTTGGGGTTAGCTTTGTTGAGAACTGATTTCAAACTTAGATCGGTTAAACAGCATCTAGTATTTTTAACAAAGATCAAATATTATTTTTAGCTCATAGGTAGTCCTGTTTTTTCCAGTCTTCTCACACCTGACAGTTGTGATTTAGCACCTGGTGTTTAATTAGTTTGCTGTTTTCAGGCTGAAGTACTTTTGTATTAATATTTTAATTATTCACTTACAATTAACAAAGATGTTGGGTTAAAAATTAATATTATTGCAATCTCAGAGATTGCATTGCATTTGGCTAAGAAGTAGACAAAAACAAAAACAAAATAAGAATAAAAACAACCAAAGGAGAAAGAATATGAACTAGATTTATCTTTGATATTGAAAATATATACAATCTGGAAAAGTAAGCATTTCACACATGTATATAGGATATTAAATGTTGTAAAGAGTCAAAATTGTCAACCACAAAAGTTTCATTATTTTACACTTTGTCAAATTTTTTAAAAAATAAGAGCAAGTGTTTGTTAGCAACAACAAAGTGAAGACTGTCAGGAGCAACATTATTGAGATTTCCAATATTTGAGTTGTTCTACTGCTATACTTTTATATTCACATCCAACAAAACTATGCTATATACATTGAGATCTCTTAAGTAGTGTTGTTCTTAAGGAACAACAAATACCTTGGTTGTTTTTAATAAGACTGCTATGCAGGAGTTGAAATGATTGAAAACAATCAGATATCCAAAATATTGATATTAACTTTTATCAGTTACTTTCATTTCTCTATTTTAAAAAAATTGAGAATAAATTCTTATTTGTAATCTATCTGAACTCTCCTACACAATGAAAGTGATTTTTATAAATTAAAACCAGTATTTGTTTAGGAATTACTTCTCATATTTTAATCAGAGAATACTGTACTGATAAATCAGAAACCTGAACCATTTATTTTGAATTTATTTTATTTCAAAAAGTGGGAATTGGTTGCAAATTTAATACAAGGGGCCCATTTAAAATCTGAGGTTTACATTGCACTAATCTAAAATGGTGACTAAGAGACAGCAAATTTATTTTAATTTTTTTTTGCATTGGTAAAACTCAGCATGTATTTTTTTCATTGAATTGAATTTCATTTGACTTCAACTTGTATTTTTTGGATGTAATTCAAAGTTTTCAGAAACATTTTCATGTGTCAGATTTTAGTCCACTTGGTGTTCACCCTCTTGAAATTGAAGACATTTTCTGAGGCATGAAATATGCTTCTTCCAAGGATGATTGCAGTTGCAATATTCAAAAATAGAGAATATTGTATGTCTAGTCAAAATGCATGGAATAATAAGCAAAAGGTGCTTCTTATGAGCCATATTTGTTATATTTATAAAAAACTTTATACACTAGGTAATATTTTCAGGGATTTTACAGACAAAGCAACGGAGGGTTAACTTGCCTAATATCCAATTCATGTTCAATACATTGTATATATTCTATGTAAAGAAACAGAAAGAAACTGAACATGCAAGGAGAACATTTTTTCATTTTATTGAAAATTCTTTTTTTTTCCACTAGATTATAAGCAGGGACATTTTTTTAAGTACAGCTTCTAACACAGCACCTTGCACACAAAAAGAGTTTAACTGATGAACGATGAATGAACATGGAAACTTGTTCATGTTGAACTGGGAAATAAATTTTTCAGCATAATTTTTAATAAAATGATATAGTTTATTATTATAGTCGATAAAATTTATCAATTAGGAATTTTCGCTCATTATATGTGAACAAAATGCTATATACAAAACATCTTTTTATAACAGTATGCACATTTTAATGTTAAAAACAAACTTGATCATTTAGCACTTGTTAATGTAGGACACGGTACAAATCAAATATGATCTGACAATCTTTAAACATCAATTTCACAACATTTTAACTATTTAATGATAATAATTATTGAAATTTGGGTTTTGCTGAACACCAAATATAATATGGCATGGTCAGATCTGTAACGGTCTTTCTAAACAACTGATATTTTCTCACACCTAGATACTTTATCATACCTACTTTTTCATAGAAAATCATTAAATATTCATGAGTATATGATTTACTAGATACCTAACTATGTCTTAATCTTAATTATTGGAGTATGTACCAAAATATCCTAGCAAATAATCATGCTACTTATTTGATACATACTACTATAGTGCATTTTTGTATGCTTCTTTTTCTTACATGAGATATAAGCTGTATAGCCAGCTTCATTTGCATGTTTTTCTTTCTCTTGCTTTGTCTGTCTTTTTTTTTTCTGTTTTCAATATGAAGTCTTGACATTAGTGTGAGAGTCATCTACTTTTTCTTGCAAAAAATGCAACTTTCTAAACTTGCCACAGACTTACTTATTCAGAATATCTGGTAGGTGGAATTGAGAATTCCTTAGTTTTTAACAGAACTTTGAGTGAAGTTTATGCCTGTAGTGTTTGGTACACTGAAATTTGAGAAATAATATTCTAATTTGAATATTTTTTCTCATTTTTTTGTACTCCTAGGTCACATTAAGTAATTGATGACTGCCAACCTTTAGTATTTTGTTCTGGAGACTTTGGAATTCGAATGTGTTCCCAAATTTCATGAACTCTCACATGTAAACTACAGCACTCCCTTGTAGTTTCAGCAAATGTCTGGATCTGTTTTGTTTGTGTTATTAAGCTTGTAGTACAAACATCCAAATTCAATTAATCAGGCTGATCTCTGAAAGTGCAGTAGGTTTTATTTTTGCTAGATTTTCTTATTTTTTATATAACAAGAATAACTTCATATCTTAAATTATTGCCTCATTGCTTTCCTCACTGTTTCAGGACTAGAAGCAGAATTAATCTTCACGTGAACACTATACTTTAGTTTTGGAAGACAATTTGACTCAAAAGGAAATTAACTATTCACAATAGCATGGATATTCATCTGTATTCCTGGGAATTTTGTCAAGACTTTTAGACACTACTGGGATTTGAGTACCACCTGAGAAGTATTTTCCATGACAATAGAGTGAAATAAGTCCAAGAAGAGATCTATAAAGCATCTCTCTGTAAAGGAGCAAAGGCAAGGACTATAATCAAAATAGTATCCTATATTCCACATTAAAACTTCCTTTATTACCCTGTATGTTCCTTCTATATATAAGATTACAATAACAGTTTCTCAATGTCAAAGACTAATTTAGTCAGTTCTGCTTTGTATCTCTCAGAAGAAAAGGTGCCATTAGAAGTGGCATGGAACTTGAGGAAGGGCTCTGTGACATATGCTTTCTTAGTCATTTTTTCTTTACTGGAGCAGAATATTCAACACCCACAATTTGAAGGAGGTTGGCTTATTTGGCTCATGGTTTTGGTTCACTGTCAGCAAGTTCTGAGGCAGAAGCAGTGTGACAGAAGGGAGTCACTGAGGAAAGCTACTTAAGTCCTGGCTGTCAGGAAATAGAAAGCATCAGAAGAACCAAGGACAAGAGTACACACTTCTGGGTTATATTCCAGTGACCCACTTCCCACAGGCCCCTCCTCCTTACAGCATTTTTAGTTATGGAACTCACCCATGGATGAATCTACCAATGACTCCGGCATCCCAACATCCAATCAACTCTTAAACACATGAGTGTCTTGGGGACATTTAAGATTTAAACCATAACATGCCCCACCCTGGCCCCCAAAAGACTCATTTCCATCTCATCATGCAAAATTCATTTAGTTCATCTCTAATGGTCATCAGAGTCTTGCCAGTTTCATCACTGCTTACGAGGTCCAAGTTTTAAGTCTCTTCTGAGACCCAAGGCAAAATTTTACCTATAAGTCCCTGTTAAAAAAATAGAATTGTTAATCACTTTCAGTATACAATGACACACGGTAAACACTCACATTCTAAAAGGGAGAAAAGAGGACTGGAATGGAGTTAGGTATAAATATAAAGATGATATTTTATATTAAATTTCTACTGAAAATCTCATTTTCAAATCAAATTCAATTGTTTATTAAATTTCTGAAAATGTATATAATATAGTTAAATATGAATTTCTCAAAATGTTCAGTGACTTCAAACAACTGCAAGACTATAACTATGAAAATCCTTTAATTTAGTCACTTTTTAACCTCCTCAATCAGTAAAAATGACACTGTTTTTATTATTGGCCTATGAAAAGTAGATATTTCAAATATCAATGGCAAGCAGAATTTCCAGTGTATGTTATTATATACCAAGAGCCAAAATTGTCAAGTTGCACACAAAAAATAAGACTAAGAAGAGAGAGACTGATCAAGGAATCAAAATAGGAGAAAATGTGTGTCTAAGTAACATAACTTTTCAAATATTTAAGACTTAAAGACTTAAGAGAATGAAGAAAGATAGTGGAAGAGGTTAATGCCTCCAGAGTCAGAGATGGAAAATATGTTAACCAGAGAAAATCAAGTCTAGGAATTTTCCTTCTGCGCTTCTTAGAGCTTTCCCTATCTTAGTAGCCAAAATGTTCTTTACTCCTAACTCCAAATCTACTAAGTGGAAATTAAAGACTCCTCTATGATCACACTGCTATAGTTTTTTTTTTTAATTGCAACTTTATTTTATTTTATTTATTTATTTATTTATTTATTTATTTATTTATTGTGGCACCAGGGATTGAACTCACAACCCCACACCTGCCAGGCAGGTGCTTAAGCCACTGAGCCAAACTCCTGGGCCTAGTTTTTTGAGACAGGGTTGCACTGTGTAGTTCAGGCTGGCCTTGCACTCACGTTGTAGCCCAAGCCAACCTTCAACTCACAATGCTCCTCCTACCTCAGCCTCCGGAGTGCTGAGATTAAAGGCGTGCGCCACCACACCCGGCTTTAATTGCAACTTTATTTGGAACAGGAGAATTTTCCTCACATAAAGTCAATGTTACTAAACACTAAGGAAAAACTCTTTGAAGAGCAACATTTTGCTTCAGAAGGATCTTATTTCAGTGGTTTTCTGTCAGCCTATGTTCTCATTATTAAGAATATTTGCTTTATAAATAAATACAGTCTCAATTACTGTGTTGTAAGCAAATCAACTGACTAAACTACTGGTTTCTTAATTGCTACAGTAATCAAAGTTTGTTTGTTATGGCTAGCCTACTTACATTCTAATTTCTTTGGCAGTCCCCACTTTTTTAACTTTCAAAGCTAGACATATTTTCTTTATATTTTTGCAAATTTTATGGAGCATAATGTACATACCACACAAAGAATATACCCATCTGAAATATCGATTTGATGAATTTTGACAATTGTACACATCTCTTTAACTATCATCCCATGCAAAATTTTTTAAAAATTACTGTTATTTGTATATGTCTGATACATAATAATTACATTTATTATGGAAAATTGCTACATATATACATAGCATCTTTATCTTTTTATTTCCCTTTCCTTCCTCTCCTTCTTATCTCCCACCATCCCCAGTCCTTGCTTCTGTTTATTTGATGTATTACATTTTTGGTTTAAGTATGTTGAATCATACTTGCATGCCAGGGGTTTGGCTGGGGGTTTATTGGACTTCTCTATCTTTTCAGTAAATACCTCTTTGATATGCTGATGTTTTGTATTGTTGTTTGGTCTCCATTTCATCAGTTTGAATTCTGATCTTTATAATTTTTTTCCTTTCACTAGTTTTGGATTTTGATTGCTCTTATTTTTCTAGGATCTTGAGATGCATCTTTAAAATATTTATTTGGGATCACTGTATTATTTTATATGTATTTACATAAACTGCCCCTTTCCAACTGTTTTCATTGCATCCCATAAGTTTTTAATAGGTTTTTCTCCCATTAATTTAATATTAGAATTTAGTTTCTTCTGTGATCCATTGATTCTTCCATAGCGTATTATTTAACTCCCATATGTTAGCATAGTTCCTGTGGTTTCTTTTGCTGCTGATATCTGGTTTTATGCTACAATGACCAAAGAGTATGCAGGAAAATATTTCAATTCTTTTGTATTTATTTTAAGATGCTTTGTGGCCTAATACATGGTTTATTTTGGAAAAAGTTCCATAAGCTGCTGAGAAAAAAAGTGTATTTAATACTGTTGGATGAAACATTCTATAGATATTTGTTAAGTGCATTTGATTAACAGTGTATGTCTTAGTTACTTTTCTCTCATTGGTAGGACAAAATCCCTAGCACCCAAAATTAAGGAAGGAAAGGCTTATTTAGCTTACAGTTTTTTGGCGATGTCAGTCCATATTCAGCTGGCTCCAAAGCAGGGTGATATGGCACTGGGGCAACATTTCAAGGCAGCAGCCGGAGAAAAAGTTGGGCACAAGCCTCTTCTCCTCCTTTATATTGTACACAGCCCCCCAACCCAGGTGAGTGTAGAACTCACAAAATGTCTGTGCCCTCCTCTTGCACAGGATGAGGATATTTACAAAGTAAGAATCCTGGCTCCCTGCTGAGTCTCACACTTAAACTTCTAAACTTCTCAAATTGACACACTGTATCAGCCATAACTGTGATTTAACTTTGACATTTCTTTGTTGATTTGGATGCAAACATCCAGTGCAAATATATTTACAATTGTTATATCTTCCTCTTGAATTTTTCCACTATTTAATGGACACCTTTTCTTCCTATTATCAGCTTGTCTTGAAGTCTCCTGTGTCTGGGAATAAGATAACTATAGTTGCTTGCTTTTGGGCTCCAGTGACATGAAGTACAATTTTCCCTCCTTTTACTTTCAATCCATGCACTCATTTATGGATGAAGGGTGTTTCTTGTAGACAACATAAGGTTGTGGTTTGTTTTTGATCCAACCTACCATTTTATATTTTTTGATTGGGGAGTGAAAACCATTAACATTGAGAATTATTATTGTAAGTCATTCACTGATTATTGTTGTTGCCTTGCTTTTCCAGTGCTGAGTCCTTTTATTTTTCCTTTTTGATTAACTGATTTCTCAAGATGTGCACTTTCCTTTGGGGTATTTGGTGCTACTAGCCTCCCTGTGTCTGCCATGTGTTCCCTTAAGTATTTTCTATGGTGCTGATTTAGTGATCATGGATTTTTTTTTCTTTTTCTTTTTTGTCTTTTTGAGACAGAGTTTCATTATGCAGTGTGAGCTGTCCTTGAACTTACTTTGCAGCCCAGGTGGCCTGAAACTCCCAGCAATCCTCCTGCCTCAGCCTCCCAAGTGCTGGGATTACAAGAATGTGCTGACATTTTCATCCTAATTATGAATTTCTTTCTCATAGAAAATCTTTATTTCTTTATCACTTTTGAAAGATAGTTGTTCAGAATGTGGAAGTCTGGGTTGACAATTGTTTTATTTTAGGGTTTGAGAAACTTCTCTCCAAGCTGTTCTAGCCTTTAAGATTTGTGCTGAAAAATCCAGTTAATCTAATTGGTTTGTTTTTATGCATTATTTGCTGTTATTGTCACGAACAGTTTTTAGTATTTTCTCTGTGTTGAATTTTGGGAATTTTGATAAGGATGTGTCATGGGAATGTTCCTCTTAGTCATGGCTATTTGGGCTTTTATATACCCTTTTACTTGAGTATTGAATTCTTTCTCCAAGTTAGGAAAATCTTTTGCTGTGATTTTGATGAATAACTTTCTTTTAACTTTATGGATCATCTTCTAATTTTTTCTTTATTGCTATAATTCTGAGCAAGTTTCTAATTTTTTTTGAATCATTAAGCAGCTGTTGGATACCATTTCCATGGAGTTGTATTGTCTTAGATACCTTTCTCCCACTGCTGAAATAAAATGCCTAACACCCAAGTTGAAGTGGGAAGGTTTATTTAGCTCACAGCTTGTGGAGATTTCAGGCCATAATTGACTGACTTCAAGGTAAGGTGGTATGTGGCAGAAAGGCAACAGCTCCCATCTGTCATGGTTGTGGCCTTGTGGCCCCCCCAAGTCTTATGTAATCATGGCGTGGATGCAGCTGAGTCTAGTGTTCAAGATTGGTTTGTTTTCTGTCACTGGGATTGGCGGTGTGAGTGCTTCACCCGCCCAGGGATGGAGCCAACACGCAGTATGGGGGTGAGAAGAAGGCGTGTTTTCTCTCTCATGGGTTCACAACTTGCTGTTTACGGCTGCCATGAATGGCTGCTCCACCAGTCATGCCGCCTTGGAGCCAACTGAGTATGGATTGAAACCTCCAAGAACTGTAAGAAATAAACCTTTCCTTCCCTAATTTTGGGCATCAGGTATTCTGTCTAAGCAATGAGTAAAAAGTAAACAAGACACCATCCAAAGTTAAAGTGGGAAAGGTTTATTTAGCTCACAGCTTGTAGATGTTTCAGGCCATAATTGGCTGGCTCTAAGGCAAGGTGGCACGTGGGAGAAAGGCACCAGTTCCTGGCAGCAGGAGACAACAAAAGCAAAGGGAGAGAAAGAAGACTCTTCCTGTTCTTTACATTATATGCAGGAAACCTCACCCTAGAGTGGGTGTAGCACTCGTTCCCTTAATCCAAGCATTGGACCATGAATCAATCACAAACTCTAGATTCAACCACCTCTGAAAAGCCCTCTCCTCATGACTATTTGAGGCTTTGAGGAAACGTCTAGATGCAAACCATAATATTCTGTCCCTGGTCTCCCAAAGACTCATGCACATTATTTATGCAAAAGGAATTTAGTCCATATCCAAGAGTTGCCAAAGTCTTAACAGATGCAGCATTGCTAAAGTCCAAGTACCAAGTGTGCTCCAAGATTTAAGGCATACTCTTAGCTGCAAGCACCTGTACAAATAGAAAGAAAGTTAAACACTTCCAACATTCAGTGGCACAAGATAGATATTTCCATCCCAAAAGTTAAAAATGGGAATGCAAAAGTATGGGCTCGAAGTGATTTCAAAACACAGCAAGGCAAACATTAAGTCCTGTATTCCATGTGCAGTGTTGGAGGCAATTCCTGGCAAGACGTAAACTCCAAAGGGCTTCGGTGGCTCATCCCCGACAGCACTTTGGGTGGTTGTCGCTCCCATGGCTTTCACTGGGGCTGGCTCTGTTCCCACCTTGTAGTTTCCCTTAGATAATCCACATTCCTGGCTTCTCCAAACCTCTGGGGTTTTCACTGCACCTTTGACCTCATACTCACAAATTCAAACAAAACCCTCTCAGGGTCAAACTTCCTGGCCTCCCAGGAAGCCTTCTTAACCTCAGAACTCGCATTCTTCTTGCATCTAAAGCCTGCACCATGTGGATCATGCCAAGGTCTGCTGCCAGCTGGAGCAGCAGTCAGGCTTCCTTCTTTCTTGGCTGTAGGGATTGAGTGCCTGGATTACTGAGCACTCTAAATCCAATACGAAGGAAAAAATTCTCTAGGCCACCCTTGTTCTGGAGCATGGCTCTCTGGAGCTTTCTTATCAAAGCAACATCTTACTTTTGTAATTTTGAGTCTATAAAGGGTACAGTCTTGCTGCTTCTTGTGATGCCCTCAGGCCATCTTTTTCTATTCTCCTTTTCTTTCTCAGCAATCAAGATCTCCTTTGCTCTATCTTTGCAGTGTAGTTTTCCTGGAACTTCCTTTTTGGTCAAACTCAAGAGATTTTAAATCATTCTGCTGGTCTTTTTTCTCTTGACTGTAGATATACATCTGGCTAAAAGCCCCCAATGGCAGCCATGCCATGGCCTCAACATTAGACAGCCTTGAAATTTCTTGTGCAAGAATAATTAGTCCACCACTCTTAATCCTAGTCTCAGGCAAAGTTTATAAACCCAAACAAAATGCAGACAAACTTTCTGCCAAGCCATAATACACATCATGTGGAGCCCTACAGTCAATGAAGTCCTTCTCTACAAAAGTCTCCTGAGCCTTTATTGGCTGTCTGGTCTTGAACGCTGACCAGAATCTTCCATACTGTACAGCTTAACACATTTCAGCTCTTTTTTTCAGATAGCATCTCCAAATCATTCCAAACCCTTCCCACAAGCCATTCCTAAAGGCTTCTGAAACACTTGGTCAGGTATAGTCACAGCAATGACCCCACTCCTCTGGTATCAAATTCTCTCTTAGTTATTTTTTTCTCATGGCTGAGACAAAATGTATGACACCCAAAGTCAAAGGAGGAAAGGTTTATTGAGGTAACAATATGTAGAGGTTTCAGGCCATCACTGACTGGCTCTAAGGCAGGGTGGCACATAGCAGAGGGGCAGCTGATCATGGTGCCAGGAGACAGCAAAACCTACAAGACAGAAACAAACTCTTTCTGTCCCTTATATTGTATGCAGGCTACTCACCCGAGGGCAGACATAGCACTCACATCCTAAATCCCAACACTGGATCACGAATCAGTCACAAACTCTAGATTCAGCCACATCTGAAAAGCCCTCCCCCACCACGACTACATAAGACTTTGAGGGGTCATCTAGATACAAACCATGACACATTATATCCCCAAGATATCAGTAAGTATGTAATCCACTACAGTGATGCTAGCTTCAAGTTCTCAGACAGTTCTCACATTGATAACCTGATACACATGCTTTCCATTAAATTTTTCATATCCTGGATTTCTGCTTGATTTCTTCTCATGATTTCTAATTGTTTCTAAATGGTCATTCACATCTTGTATTATCTTATTTCAGTCAATTTACTGTTTGTTTTGTCTTTAAGTCACTGAACATTTTGTTAGTCAAATCCTTTATCTGTTTAATAAAATCATCTTTAAGCACACTAAACATCTTGTAAATGTGTTTATGTGTTTCTTCTTTGATATTTCTTTGGTGGTTTGATTGAGTCCTGTGCCTGTAATGTTCTCTATTTCAGCATACATGACATTGGTTTTTGTAGAGTTTAGGTCTTTGGAAGCATCTTACTGTTTACTTTCTCATGTTTCTTTATTTGAGCTGAGGGCTAAAGTTGAGTTAGGGTAGAAAAACTGTCACTACTTTCTAATTTGCTTTAGTTAGATTCCATCTTCCTGTGATGTGTCCTTGGGTTTTATGAGTTTTGGTATTTATACCCCTCTTTAGCCTTTGCAGTGTAATAGAATTTGTGCCTGTTGTTGGATTATGAGGAGAAAACAATTGTCAGTTATATCAGTATCTATAAAACATGTCAATCATATAATTTAAAATTTGCTTTGGAAATTTTCCACTTTATTTTTCTTTTCAAAAACCCATGAAGACAATGGATTGGTGTTGATGACAAGTAGGCTGGGAAGTAATGGTGAAGAAGTAGTAGGGAGAAGAAAAGAAAGAAAATGGTGCAGAGAAAGGGAAAAAGGAAACAGAAAACAAGTGGAAAGTAAAGAAAGAAAGAGGACTTTTATTTTTATAACTGGAGTAGAGTATAGGAGAGGTGTTTGTTGGGTTGTCCTTGGGAGCAGGGAAAAGAACGATGAGAAGTGAGTTATAAATGGAATTTGGCGAAAGTTGGAGAGAGTGAGATATATTTATAAATTGATAAAAAGCTTGTGTTTCAGTCCTCTGTACATAATTTTTGGTGGTGGTTACCCTAATACAACGATGAAAAACATGTTTAAAATCTAAAACACGAATTCTTATTTTCCATTTCATTTCACATATATGAACTTTTCATACATAAATATATATATGTATAAAGAGAGAGATAGATTAGATATATAGATAGAGATATCAAAGAAGAACAAGAAAACAAGAAAGCAAAAAAAGAACAAGAAAAGTTTTTAAAATGCACAGAGAAATCAAAAATACAAAGTTTTTTCTGGGTTTGCAAGTTCTATTTGATTTCAGTTTCTATGTACATAATTCCCCAGATATTTTGAGTCTTTCCTATAATAAGACAACTTCGACTGGTTTGGTGGGGAGAATAGCAGAGCACTTGGTCAGGTACTTGGTCATCCTCTATATTCTGGGGGCCCTCTGTCCTACCCTGTTCCCTCTAACAGAATCCGCTTAGCTGTTTACATTGTTCCCTCCACATCGCTGCTGGTGAGTGTGCCATACAACTTCCTGTGGTTCTCCTGTCACTCCTCTCTATCTCTGCATGTTCTCTAAGCTCTCTCTCCACACCTTCCATCTCCCATAGAGCCTCTATGCAGACCAGGTGGAATTTAGCAATTATTCCTAATTTTAAGTTTGTTCCAAAAAGGACCTTAAATAGCCAAAATAATCTACAGGTAAAAGAACAAACTTGGGGAAACTAGGCTGCAACAGAGGAAGGAGTGTCCCTCCAATAAATAGCATTAGTAAAACCATTTGTCTATCTATAGGAGAATGAAATTGGATATTTATTTTTCACCATGTAAAAATAGATTAAAAATTAGTTATAGACCTAACTCTGAGGCTTTAAACTGCAAAACTTCTAGAAAAAATACAGGGAAAAATTTATGACATTGGTCTAGATCAATGATGGGGAAGCTTTTACAGTTCAAGTGCCCAAATGACAACTCAAAACCCACTTATTTATTGCAGAGTGCCAAAGCTACAATTAAACCTAAATACTGAGGTTTTATTTTGAAAAATAGAACTCATATTAACATATTTTGTCTTAAAAGGAAAGCACAGTAACAGCCTTCAATGATGCAAACAGCTTTTCATTGAAAGGTAAAATTTTCATTTGGTGTTCTTTTGCACAATTAATGTGATCTTTGCTGTTGTATGCATGCTGATAATGTGTCAAAGCTTGATTGGGGCAAGTTGGCTTGTGTGCCAACAGGGAGGGGTCTACATGCAGCACACATACCTTAGGTTTACCACGACTATTCTAGGTGATGCTTTTTTGGGATAGAACCCCCAAAGCACAGGCAACAACAGCAACAACAAAATAATTAAATGGGATTATATCAAACTACTAAAAATCCTTTGCATACAAACTAGTAATCAATATAGTTTGTTTTCTATCAGCTTTTCTTATCTTTTTCTTTGTATTTTGCTTCCTTTTGTTTCTATTCAATCTCATTTTTATACAAAAATGGCGTGTGTCCATTGATTCAAATGAGAAACAGTTTCAGTTAAACCAAGCTTTTCTGACCCAGAAAGATATAACAAAACCGAACAATAGAATGGTTTTGAATTTAACTGGATAAGGAATATAAACAGGTACAATATTCTCCATTAAGAACTTGAGCATCTCTTCTCTTATTAAGAAGTCGATGGTAAACTGTCGTATTCTAGCCATAAATATCTCCAAGTCCTATGCTCTCATTCTTTTTTCTATATATTTTTGTATCTAAATCAGTAACTTATAGGACTGAAAAGATCCCAAGTATTCAATAACGTATTTGACTATCTTTTCTGCATCCTAGGTGGAAAACAAGTTTCACACTTGGTTAACTTTTTAATCTGCATAGTTCCAGAAGGAATGAGAAGCGCACAATATGATTTTATAAGTTCCCTGTGAATCTATGGTTAGTCAAACCATTGTTTTTTGTTTTAAGGTATATTATTTAATGGATTATTTAAATCAATATGGTCAGGTCATTAAGGAACCATGTGTGGAAATAAATGTCTCCAAGAAATTTTGAGACCTAAAGGCCACTTATTTTCAAAAACAAAAAAACAAAAAAAACAAAAAAAAGAAGAAGAATGAAGAGAGTCTACTTTTGTTTTTTACTTTAGTTCCTTTGTAAGCATTTTTTTTATTTGTATGGGATTAGGGGCTATAGTGATAAGCAATGTGGTACATGAAAATGCAATTAGAAGCTTTTCAGATAACCATGTCAGAACTAAAATACTGAAGAGCAAACTGACATTGGGCTTGATGTGTTTCAGGGAGATGGATGTTTTGGCCTGACATTGGGATTGTAGGTCGTACCTGAACTTATTAAAACAGAAATCAGAGAACAGAGGTGCAGAGTATACATTCTACAATCTTCAAGGAATTAGCACAATTTTAATTTTCTTTCCCTCCTAAAATATAACTGCACTGTTTTTGGAAACAGCATGGGTCCTCTATTTAATTTTTGTGTGATACTGTACAGTTTTAATAGCTTGGGGGAAAAGGTGAGAAAATCAAAGCTTTAAAAGAAGTAATAAAAAGAGAAGAGTGTATGTACTAAGTTAAAAATCTTAGAATTTCATTTCAAATGGATAAATGAATTTCAATTCAACTTTATTTGAAAATGATTTACAAACTGTTTTGTGTTTCTGTGAATTCATGAATGACCAGAATCAGATAGTAGAAAAGTGTGTTTTGTATTTCTATATACCTAGTCTCAAATTTGACATTTACAATGTACTCAATAAACTTGCACTGAATTGAATTAGCAAAAGAAAAAAACATAGGGATACTTGTTTTTAACAGCATACACTAAAGCATGGAATTAAGTCTAATGCAATAGTATCTTGAACACTCTCTACTAGTTCTCATCTTACTCCAAAAACACCAAACAAATAACAATCATGATAATGATAAAAAAAGAAAAACTTGCAAAGTTACAAGGTTTCAACCCTTTAAAGTCAGGCTGATGTAAGGAAATGTTCATGAAGATCAGTAAATACATTACACAACCTGGCTATACTATTTATGAAAAATACACAAAGCAACACTTTTTTAGGTTAATTCTGAATTGACAAAATCATCAGAGGTGGACTTGCCCAAAAGACGAAAAACTGCTTGGATAGATCAGCTGGCCGAGACAGGCATGTATATTTGAATTCTTCAAGTACCAAGATGAGGTGAGCTAAAAAATAAAATGTAGAAAGCAAATAATCCTGGGGTCACTGGCAGCAGGTCGGTAGCCTGACCTTCAAACAGAGGTGGGAACATTCAAATGCTTTTCGATCAAACAGTGCAGTAAACAGCAAAGTAAACAGTTTAAAGTCCTAGAAAATGCTTTTGTAATGTCATCTTTTGCCTCTCAGACCATGTACTGAGAGTGTGTGACAGTAGTGGATTCTCTCTTGGGAATCAACAGACTTTCTTATCACAATTTTCAAATTATGTGGTTTGTGAATAGACTATTAATTTTGCCAACTCCATGTGATTAGCTGTTTCCACTGACTTGCTAACCAAAATAAGTATACTTTAAGATTTTTATTTTCCATACCTTTACATTATTTAAATTTATCAGACATTAAGAATAAGGTCATGACACATTCAAAATATTTTACTCTACTGATTTCATCCCTGTAGCTCATTTTTAAACTATATGAGAACCCTAATTAAGAATCCTGGTAAATAAAGGGCTTCTTAAACAGTTTGTTTTAATCCTTAGTTATAAAAATTTAAAAACATGTTCAGAATAGAGATAATTTTAAAAGTCTAAGTTCCTGCCACTCATGTTCAAAAATGATCAACATTCTAATTTCATCTCTCATCCACCTTTGTCTTTCAATGAAGTAATTTAAAACAAATTCACTGCTATTACTGCATCCATAAGTACTCCAAGTCTCTAAAAAATAAGGTATCTTTTAATAAATTGAATTGGAATAATGCTATTGCAACCAACCACAATAAAAAGAATTTATTATCTAGCATTCAGTCTTTTTAGAGATATCCCAGGTTATCTCATAATTAACTTCTCACAGCTGGATGATCTGATGAAAATCTAAACAAAGTACAAATTGTATTTGCCTGTTGTGACTCTTAAAATACTGTTCCAAAAAAGTCATGGTAAAAACGTCTCTTAACAAGGTTCACATACATGATGTATCAAAGTCAACAACAGACAGTGTGTACAGGAGCTCTCTAGAAAGCATTCATCTTTTGTAACTGAAACTTTATACCTCTCGAATAGCAGCTACCCATTTTCCCCTCCTCCTACAGCCTCGCAAGCGCCATCCTACTCTCTGTTTCTATGTGTTCCACTCTTTTTGGTATCTCATAGGAATGGATTCATGCAGTATTTGTCCCTTTGAGACTGGCTTAATTCACTTAGAATAATATTGTCAATATTCAACCATGATTTTATATAAAGTGGGATTTGTTTCTTTTATTTATCACTAATTTATACAATCTACATCCCATGATATGTGAATAATATTCTACAGTTTAAATCGACAATAATTGCATCTTTCCTTGGCATGTATTTGTCAAAGAAATGGAGTCATTTGTGCTTTAAGATTCTGAATTTTGGTAGTTGTTAACATAGTATTCTTAATATGTGTCTTTTCTAGCTCCTATATTTCCTGTAAATCTGTGTCTGGGACAGAAATTTATTAGATCCTAGTTCAAAGTCCTTTAGCAAACGTTCCTCATGATGCTTTTCTGTCTTGTTATTTCATCACAGCAGAAGTCTTTCTTCACAAGTTACATATAAAACTGAAAGCAATTCGTAGGGGAAACTGGTTTTTACAGAATATTTGACACTGACTCAGGAGTTTGACTATGACAATGGAGTCCTGTGAGACTTTCTCAAAATATTTTTACTATAACAGGAGCTCTATCATCTAATTTTAAATTCATTCTAGTTTACTGGGTTTTTGTAGTTTCAGGGAAAACTGGACTGAAACAAGAAAAGGTAACTACTACATCCCTTAGGTCAACTGTTTGCCTCGTAAGAAAAATATGCCAGGCAGACAGACATTCAACCTTGTTTTGTGGCTGTCTTACACAGCACATGGCAGATATCCACTCAAAATTTGGTTTGGATGTGGCACCAAATGCCACACACTGTGTGAAAAGCACAGACTGGACATCTCTAAAGCAAACCGGGCAGGCTCAAACAGCAGGTACAAAAATGGCTGGAGTCGGCAGAGGAAGGCTCCAGTTCTATTTTATTGTAGTTAGAGGTTGGGGTTCAGGTGGGGAGTCCTGTGTGGTTTGAACTGGTCACCTCTAACCATCGCTGTGGGTTTTCTCAGACATGGAAAGGAGTGGAAAAGACAGGAGTGAGTTTAGCTACCAAAAGTGGAATCAGTCTTTCCTACAAACATGAATTAGTTATTTGATCTGATGAATGAAAAATACAATGAATAGAAGGTATTAAGGCATTTGTGGGCTTTGCTTTTCAAGATGGACGATAGGTAAACTCAGGATAGTAATTCTATATTTTCCATTTAAAATATTTATGACAAGTTACATATGAGTTGACTATTACAATCCTTTTTATATACAAGAAAACCAAAGTAAAATGACATTAAGATACTTGCTTGACGTCACGTAGCTAAAAGTAGTGACTTCAGAGTGAAAACTCCATACAGTGCAGCTCCAGAGAGGCATTTCTAACCCTAAGGTGTGCGCCAGTGCTTTGTAGACTTTGCATACATAGGAATCATATGGAGAACTTGTTGCACTACATATGGCCAATTAGTCTGTACTCCCAGAGTTTATTAATCAGTTGGTCTGAGATGGAATATGAAAGATTGTCTTTTTAGAGTCCTTAGGATATTTTGATCTCTACCTTCAGGACCTCTGTTATAGACACATTTATCTGAGCATTTATCATTACATGTGATTCAGTCCCCTTAATAGAGCTACAGCCTCATTAAAGTTTGTACAACCGGATTTAACACAGCTAATTTTAGCATAGTAATTATCACACTGTAGGACCACTCACTCTGAATTCTGAAAATGATATAACCTAATAAGAAAGACCTAGATTTCCTTTCTGATTGTCCTATTAAAAGTCTATGAAACATTAGGGCTGGAGATTTAGCTCAGTGCCCTAAGCGCCTGACTGGCAGGCACAAAGTTGTGAGTTCAATCCCTGGCACCAAAAATAAATAAATAAATCTAAGAAACGTTGAAAATTATGTTAATATTCTGACTTCTTTCATCACCCATAAAATAGGGAAGTGTCGGTAACCAGTCATAGGACCATTGTAAAGATTATATAAGATTCCGTGTCTAAAACACCTAGCCAGTGTGTTAGTACTTCAGCATGGTATTACAGGTTAATCATGGCATTACCTTGACTGTTCAGTTTGATTTAAATATCTTTGGCATTCATTAGTTTTCAACAGCACAGCAACTGTTTTAGAAATTGGGTAAAATTATCTTTTAATGTATGCAAATTATACAAGCTTTTATGGACTATATATATGTCTGTGGTTATATATACATATAAAACTTCATTAAATCAAGTGTGCATGTTCCATCATGTTGGAAAATATAAAAGAACTGTTTAAGGAGCTTGTAATACTTGAGTCAAAGTCTTGCAGAGTAACAGAATAATTTTTAACTATATTCTTAAAATATTCTGATGTTCGTCCAACCAATGCAGTGACTTCCTTTTTAAAAATACTTTACCAAGGAAACTGATTGACACTTGATTAAAATAATTGGATGATTGGTAATATTTTCTATTCTTCTCTCAAGACTTCTGGCAATTTAGCAGACTTTAGGCATTTTGCAATGTTACCTTACAGTTAGAACAGAATAAATTCTAACTATAGGGTTTTTGTGTGTGTTCTGTATCCTCTGAATTTGTACTGCACTGCCCTCTGGAGGAGAGAGCTCATCATAGCGCATGCATTGTAATTTTAGGGGAAAAAGATCTTTTAATTAAAACGGCCTGTGATTTACCAATGTGTTATTCATGTGACTAGCACTATCAAAAACCAAATTAATTATATTATTATATATTAATTATAATTATATTAATCAATACAATCTATATAATCATAATTAATGTAATTAATTATAATTATTTATTATTTCCATATATTAATTATAATATGGAAATTGGAATTATTGGATATGAATGAATAAACATTTATATCAAATATTTTAGCTTTAATTATATTTCTTTCTTGGTTAATCTTTAAATAAATTTAAAATTTTCCATATTTTGTAGTAATAGTTCAAACTCTGAATCCATCAGTATTTCTGATATTCAGTTTATCTCTTGTATTTTGACCATGTACAGAATTCCCCATTTGAAGAATAGGTAATTAGTTTTCAAATTCACTTACTCTACACTTTCATATAGTCCCAAATGTTAGTCCTTTACAATATGCATACTGTGCATAAAAAACATGATATAATAAAATTATTCTTTATAAGGAACACATTGATGTTGGTTTGGTTATAAAAGTAAGCTAGTAAAATTTTTTTGTAAAAAGTAAGTGTATTGAAGTTGCCTGTTGATAATCAATGAAACTAAGAAAGATGGAAATATATTTTAAGCAGATCTAAATGACTTTATATATATCTCTTGCACTTTGAAAATTACTTTTTTAAATGAGTGTGACAAAACAAATTCAAGTTGAACCTCATAAGATAAAATTTTCAAAAAATTGTGTAGTGATAGCATTAACACTATGGAAATCCTGCGTTAGTATCTATATTTTATTTGACCCGCCTAAACTTAGTATAAGAAAGGTGTGGTGAATTAACTAATGGTCAACTTGTCACACCCAGCTGAACTGAATCAGTATGATTCTGGGTGTGGAAGGCCCACCTGAGCATTGTTGCTGATAGCATAAAAATGAGAATTTGGGGAGAAGACGATGGGCTATTGATTCTCCTGGAGAAGATTGTTATGCTGCCTTTCCTGATTTGAACTTGGTGCCTCATCATCAGATGAGCTCATGTCCTCCCTGTTGCTGAGGATGGCTGTGGTTCTCTTTGGGGGAGCTCTGGTATTTTGAGTGTTGATTTTTGGCTCCAGTGAAGACCCCTCAGCCTTCTGGCACAGATCCTTTATCCTTCTGGCACAGGCTGTCTAGCTTCTATCACTGACCTTTGGGCCGTCCCAGTGAAGATCCTTGATACAGGCCTGCACGGGACATGGTCATGGGCTCTAGGCTTTCATCTGGACTCATGGAGGACATTGCCATGGGCTCTAGGGCCTCTAGCTGGACTCATGCGGAACACTGTTGTGGGATCCAGGCCCTTGACTGGATTCTTTGGGTCTCTAGTGTGTGGACAGATCTCCCTCACTCCTTTGCATTTGATTCTTTGGGTGACTATTATAAAATAATCCTGTAAATTATGTATATGGTATTAAATCTTTTCCCCTATAAGCCATGACTACAACAAAAGGTCACTTTGTGTTTTTCTATTGTACTTCAGATTAGAACTTCCAGATCTCTTTGGCCAAGACTTTCAGGCTAAGAAATAGATTTTTACCAAAGGAAGGATAAAATAAAAAATATAGCAATCTTGAACATTTGTTCTATTTTCCTTTCCTATTCTTGGTAGATTTTTCAATCAAAAAATTAAAAATAATCCATGCACTGACCTCAGACTGCTAAGTAATATCCCATGTAGACAAATTCTCATTTAACATTTCTAAGATGTCGATTTAAATTGGAACAACTTTACCAAAAACTGTGGAATTAAAATGCTAAGTGTAAGTTATCTCTCATAGAATTTTTTCAGCTGCTATCACTTTATGGTTATTTCAGATCATCCTGTGTCAGAATTTAAAATCAAACTGGTCGCTTTCTATTCATTTTTTAGCTATAATACATACACAGTGCAAATGCCAATTAATATAACGAATCAGAACATGAGAATTAATTTCCAAGTCACACTGCAATAAGGGATTAATATGTAAGAAAAAAAAAACCAAGACTGAAATATGGAGAAGGAAATGTCATCGTTTTGGGTAGTACTTATTTTATTGTAGAAGCAACATTGAAAATATCCATTAATGTCTATATAACCAACTTGAAAAAGAATTTAACCGCAACTACAAACACACTTAGCCACCTTATCTTTGACAAAGGGACCAAACATGTTCACTAGAAGAAAGATAACCTCTTTAATAAGTGGTGCTGGAAAAATTGGCTTTCCGTATGCTGTAAACTAAAACTAGACCCATGCCTATCACCATGCACTAAAATAAAGTCAAAATGGATCAAAGATCTAAATATTAAAACAGAAACACTAAATCTGCTGGAAGACAAAGTAGACAGAAATCTTGAAGACATAGCTGTAGGCAGAGAATTCATGAACAAAAATCAAACTGCACAGGAAATTCTTCCCAGAATCGATAACTGGGATCTCCTCTTATTAAAAAGTTTTTCACGTCAAAGGAAATCTCCAACAGACTGAAAAGAAAACCCACGAATTAGGAAAAAATCTTAGTCAACTGCCCCTCAAACAAAGGACTTCTATCTAGAACATATAAAGAATTTTAAAAAATCAGACCCCAAAATTCAGAGACCCAGTCCAAAAATGAGCATCTGAGATGAATGCACACTTCTCAGCTGAAGAAATACAAATGGCAAATAAATACACGAAAAAATGTTCAATATAATTGGTCATTAGAGAAATGCAAATTAAAACAACACTGAGATTCCATCTCACCCCAGAAAAAATGGCCAGGATCAAGAAAAACACCAATACCAAATGCTGGAGAGACTGTGGGGAAAAAGAAACTCTCTTGCACTGTTGGTGGGAGTGTAGACTGGTATAAACACTGTGGAAATCAGTCTGGAGGTTCCTCAAAAAGCTGGGATTGGAAGTCACATTTATCCAGCTATTCCACTTCTGGGCATATTCCCAGAAGAATTAAAAACATCATACCTCAGTGATATACATGCAACCATGTTTATAGAAGCACAGTTTTTAATAGCCAAATAAACTGAGGAATGGATAAAAAAGATGTGGTATTTTTATACAATGGAGTACTACTCAGCTATAAAGAAGGATCACATTGAGGCTTTTATAGGTAAATGGATGCAACTTGAGACCATACGCATAAGTGAAATAAATCAAACTCACATGCATTAGTACTGTATTGTCTTCTAGTGTAAGAAACTGAAAGAGTAAATAAGATACAAAACCTTCAGTAAATATTGAGAAAGGGCTACAAACTGCCCAAAGGGGAAAAAATAAATCAGATAGAGAAAAGAATAAAAGAAGGAAGAAAAAAGAAAAATGATATAAATTTGTACACATACATTTAAGATAGGTAAGATGATTATATTACTAATTCTATTAGTTCTTGGAACAAAACAGTTAACATTCATAGGATTAGATCAGTTTTGCATGTTTACGTATGGTAATCTGAGTAACTCTTTTGACAGTAACTATGCAAATTAACAATCTTAGTTATGTTCCTACTACCTTGTTCTGCAAGCCTGTATTGTTTTTGTTTCAGGCTCTTTGTTACTGTTATTTATGATCTCTGTTGTTTCTTGTTTTTCTTGTAATGTGTTATGTTTTGTTTTGTTTTTCACTCTAATACAGAAAGGATACAGGTACATGTCTAGGCTTATACATGCCTAGAACTTCTCCTAAAGAATTTAAACGAACTGATTTTATTACTTGTGATGGTATGAACAGCTACCTTGAAGAAAATGAGACATTATGGTAGCCATTGCTGATTTCCTGTCATCTTGTTGTGAAGTCCAATAATGCTTTTATTCTTTGTTTTGATTGACTTTAGTCAGTTCTGTATTATTTAATTTCCATATGTGTGAAAGTGTGGATAGCTATTTTGAAGAGAACGAGAGACATTACGGTAGCCATTGTTGATTTTCCTATTGTATGGTTTTGAAGGCCTGTAATGCTTTCAATCTTTTGTTTTTATTGGTATTATACTATTTTGCATTGTTTGAATTCATTGTGTGTGAAGATATGGACAACTATTTCAAAGAAAACAAGAGACGATACGGTAGCCACTATTGATTTCCTGGTGTCTTGTTTTGAAGTCCTGTGTTGCTTGCATTGTTCTGTTCTGATCTGCTTTGTTCTGTTCTGTTTTGTTTTGTCTTATTCTCTTTAAAATAAAAAAATTAAAAAATAAAAAATAAAGCTTTGCTTACTAAATGCCAGCCATCTGCACGTGTTGTTCTCTCTGATTGCCTAAAGTAGAAATAAAATAAATCTGTACTTTTAAGTATGTGACTATGTATCTATGCATTGCTCCCTTCAGCACTGCAATCGTTATCCATCTAAAATGTGTATTTCAGCATTTCAGTAGAAATAATATTCTTATATAAGTCAGACTCAGGTGCAAGAAGATATCATAGATAACATTTTATTTATTTATTTAATGCAAAATTATTGTTTACTTCACAAACCATTGGAATATATTTATTTTTTTTTCCTGGTTATAAGCTATTTATTTGTTTATCTAGAATTTTCAATTTTATTTTAATTAAAACTATCCAAAATGCATTTTATGTTATGAGTTAAAAACTAAGAGAAAAGTCAGGTGATTTTAAGGATATAGAAAGAAGAACAATCACAAATTACAAATATCAGAATTAATACAGCACTGCTACCAAGATTCCATACATTAAAGAGATAGGAACATATTCAGTCCCTAACTTTAAGTCTGACTAATATTCAAAGTATTAGTGTGAACAGCAACTAAAAGAAATTATCTCAACTAATGCTAGGGATTCCTTTCAAAACCAGAGTTTGTAGTTTAAATTCAACCCAAGAAATCTGTATTCAAATTTTAAAAAGTGGCAGTAATCAAAGAAAAATAGCATACTATATAATTTCCACAATTTAAAATTATGTCCAGTATGAAATTCAAATTGCCTCAATACTTGAAGAGGGATAAAAACAATGGATAGAGATTTAATTGAAAAAGAAATCCACCTAATTTGGCACAGAATTGGACCAGTAGTATACTTTTGTTTTATTTATTTTTTAAAATTAAGTTTATTGGTACTTTTTAGATACACATAATGATCATATTTATAATAGGGTATTTGTACCTGTGCATGATACATTTTGATTCCTCTTTTTTTCCCAATCCTCACTCCTCCCTTCTATTTTATATTTTGGCCCTTATTTACTTTTTCAGTTTCTCACACCAGGGAGACAATGAAATGTTTACACGTGAGTCCAATTTATTTCACATAACAGTGTAGTCTCAAATTGCATCCATTTACCTAGAAATGTTGCAGGTTTATACTTCTTTATGGTATGCCATTGTATAAGAAACTGCATCTTCTTCATCTATAAGTCTTATGTTCATTCAATCAAATTTTACTAAATCCATTTATTAAATAAAAGTGTCCTTGTGTTACTGTTTCATTGACTTTCTGGTGCATTTTAGCGTTTTCTTAATACAGCTAATTCTGAACTTGTTAATATAAGTTGCAAATTTGCTTCATTCAATTCTGAGTACTGAAATATTTTAATATTTGTGGCAATAATTTTATAACCTCATACTTATCTATTTTATCTGTTAATCACCATAACCTGAATTAATCTAGCAACACATCTGGTTTATTAAATATTTTCTCATGATCCCAGAGGAATTACAAGATATTTCAGAGTATTATCTATATGCACACTGTATTTTCATTTTGTTTGAAATTTTAGGGTATGATTTTGCCTTTCTGTGTTTAACTTCTAAAATAAAATTTAAAAGAAACATTAAAATGGTTTGATGTCACTAAATCACTTTACTGGCATATAGTATTATTAATTTCCAAATAGCTGCATGAATAATTTCTCACAAGCTGAGTTTCTTCACTATAATTTAGTTTGAACTAGTTTTCTCTATCCCTAATATACTTTTCCATCATCATCTATAAAGACTATGACATATAAGTTTCAACCCGAATTGCATTTGTATACTTTTAAATTGTTCTTTGACTCATACATGCATCTACCTCTTCACAGCTTATACTTACTTTTTATGAACTATTTAAAATATGATCACTATAAAACATAAACATGGTACAAGTAGTACCATTGTAGTAGTAGGGATTTTAAACAATGCTCTGTAGGTACTTGTTAGATATTTATTTGAAAAGCTAGGCAGTTGAATTCAGCTTTAATTTCAGGTGCTTCCTCCCACACACACACACTTTCTGTTCAAACACATTGGTAGCATTGTAATGCTAGTAATACCACTCATTTTCTTAACTATGATAGTCTGTGTTTGTAACAGAGAATTAATTTAAGGACAAAGTTATAGGAACAATGACAGACCAGAGTCTTCAAATGGTAGAATCTGGTGATAAATTTAACTGAAGTTCCATACCCTAAATGAGACTGATATATCCATATTTAAGGAGTAAATTACTTAATTTTAAGCAATTCACACCTCTCCAATCTTCACATTTGCAGCAACTTCAACTATTTATTAATTGTTTTTCTAAAGTTTCTGATAGACCTAGATACTGTAAGATTAGAGAGTTATACATCCATCACTCATAGAAATTATCTGTCTCTTAAGCTAATGATACTCAGCACCATCATTAACAGCCCTCAAGAGGGAGTATAACCCACTAATGTGTTTTTTGTAGATTATCTACAGGTAGGAGTTTCAGCAAACACCAATTAATACAAGGAAGCTATCCTAATTGACCTTGAAAGACTAAAAGAATGTATTTGATTTTAAAAAGTTTAGTGGAAAAAATATAAGCTAAAATAGGACCTTAAAAATTAGTATTGATCTAAGTATGAAATTAATAATTGAAGAAAATGCACATAGAATGTGAACTATAACTATTTTAATAAAACCAGAATGATACATAACATTTATTATGCAATTGACACTAATTTAAATTTTAACATACAATTTTTGTTTCCTTTTTTACTTAGAGACGCACTTGGTAAGTTTTCTAATATGCTAGAGTAGAAGGATCTCTTACAAGTTGAAAATTTATCTGATTTAATAAACCTCAGGTTTTTCATCCTGATCATCTATTTCCTAAAATCCAGTTCTGAGAAATAACAACTTTTTCAAGAAATAGTGCTGGGCAAATAGGATCTCACATGCAAAGGAATGAAGTTGGGCCTTTACTTTATAAAACACAAAAATGACTGTAAATAAATCAAAGACTTAAATGTAAAATGGAAAACTACAAAACTCGTAGAAGAAAATGTAGGGGAAAATTCATGACATTGGATTCAGCTAAGATGTCTTGGTTATGATAAAAAGCGTAGACAGCATCTGAATAACTAGATCAATCTGAATTCATAAAAAAATAAAAAACCTTTTGTGCCACCAAAAACATTACCAAAGAACAAAAAGGCCACACACAGAACAGGAGGAAATATTTGCAAATCATGTATTTTATGAAGTTAATATTCAGAATATACAAGGATATCCTATATCTCAACAACACCAAAAAGAATAAAAATAATTTTTAAATGGTAAAATCTTCAATATTTCTCCAAAAAAACCAAAAAACCAAAAAACAACAAAAAAAAACCAAATGGCCATTAAGCACGTGAAAGATACTCAACATTGCTAACTGTTATGAAAATGAAAACCAAAACCACAATAAGATAATGCTTCACACTCATAATGATGATGAGAAAAAAAACAGTAACAAGTGCTGGTAAGTAAATGGAGAAACTGGAACCCTTTATGAAGTGTTGATGGGAATTTAAAATGGATACAACTCCTATGCAAAACAGTATGGTGGCTCCTCAAGAAATGAGACACAGAATTACAATAGGGTCCAGTAAATATTCTTCTGGTCTTAGATCCAAAATAATGGAAAGTAGAAACTCAAACAGATATTTGTACCTATGTCCATAGCAGCTTTATTTCCAACAAGCAAAATGTTGGTCGACAGATTACTGGAGAAGCAAAATGCAGTATACTCTGATTGTGGTGATCAGTTTTGTGTCAACTTGAAAGGTGCGTTTACATGACATTAACATTAAATTGGTGAAATGGGGGCCAGGATATAGCTCAGCAGCATAAGTGCCTGCCTGGCAAGCGTGAGGTTATGAGTTCGATCCACAGTACCAAAACAAAACAAAACAAAATTACGTTGGTGAATGTTGAATAACTGGATTGCCGTGATAGTGTATATAGACCTCATAGATCAATCAGAGGCCTGAATAGAGTAAGGCAACTTCCCAGAGGAGTATTCTAAGATTTCTTTCTTTCTTTCTTTCTTTCTTTCTTTCTTTCTTTCTTTCTTTCTTTCTTTCTTTTTCTTCTTCTTCTTCTTCTTCTTCTTTTTTTTTTTTTTCTGCAAATCAGACTCAGGACCTTGCACCTGCCAGGCAGGTGCTGTGTGGCTGAGCTATATCCCCAGTTACAGGGTCTCCTGTATACCACCAGCTGTTTTGGGTCTCCAACATTCAGGCTTTTGGGTTGTCTCTACCCTTTCAGGTATCCCTAATTTAAAGTTACCAGTACTCGCTGCAGACTGGGCTTTCTACTCTGCACAGTTGTTGTGGTTTGTTTCAATCCACCCCACAACAAACCTCTTGCGGTCAGGGAGGCAGCTGAATCCAGCGTTTGTGATTGGTTCCTTGTCTAGTGCTGGGATTGGTGGTGTGAGTGCTGCACTCGCCCAGGGGCTGGGACCTGGCATACAGTATAAAAGAGGAACGGAGCCGTGCTTCCCCTTTTTTGCCCTTTTGGCTCTGGTTGCTTGCTGTCACCAGGAATGCTTGCCTCTCAGTCACACCACCCTGCCTTGGAGTCAGCTGAATATGGACTGAAACCTCCAAAAACTGTAAGCTAAATTAACCTTCATCTTGAGTGTCAGGTATTTTGTCTCAGGAGCTAGAGAAAAAGTAAGGAGACAACAATCATCTAAGCCAATACCTTATAAAAGATTCTTTTATATGGAGATTGGTTTTATTTCTCTGGAAGGTGTTTATGAATATACCAACAATGGAACTTTTCTAAACTTTATAAAGGAATAAAGTGCTGATGTGACCTAAAACATGTGTGAACCTGAATGATATTTCACTAATAATGAAATGATCCAGGCACAAAAGAAGAGATATTGTAAGATTTTACTCACCAAAAGTACCAAAAATAGTCACATATGTAGGAAAGTAAGGTAAATGAGTGGTCAGCATGGGCTAGAGATAGGGAAAAGCAAAGCACTATTGTTTAGTAGGCACAGACCGAGTTTCAGTATGAGGTGAAGAAGTTCTGGGCATAGATGGTGGGTTAGTTGGCACAATAATGTGCATGTATTTAAAAATGCCATGGTAAATGTTATGTCATATGTACTGTATTTTCTCACAATTTTTATAAAGTAAAAAAGAAACACACAGCCTTATACTTCACTGAGTTGCAGATGAAACAGCAATAATGTAATAGAATTTACTGTTGGAAGAGATCTTAGTCATTTTACAGCTTACTCTCATATTTAGTACTCTAATACTTGTGGCTTTTCTTTCTCAAGTGGATTTAAAATCTCTGCTGAAATAGCACTGAGATGGAAGGCTCTCCTTTACTGTGGGAATCTGTTCTTTTGTTGAAAGGACTTTCATCAGCTGAAATCCTCAGATCGAAACCAAATCAGCCTCCCTGAATCTTTCATACTTCATGCTTACATCCAGTCGCTGAGGCCAGTTCCTGATGAAGACCAAGGTGGCAATCAGTTTGCAGGCCTTTAGTAATAAAAATAACTATCTGGTGTAAATGTTTCCCAGTCTTTCCTTCTCCAGTCAAAATCCCTGCTTATTACATGGCTGGAGCGTCATAATGCCTCTGAAATAACCTTGTGCTCTAGCTTGCTCTGACTTCTTCTTTCTAAACTCCCCTCCTCCCACTCTGATCCAGCACACTGACTTCCTTCTTAATCACTGTGTACCCCAGCCCACTCCTGCTTTTATTTCATCTATAACTTCTGCCTTGCAAACTCTTACTCAAGATTTTTAACAGTTTCTTTGAGAGCTATGCCTTCTTCAATTTTTGCTCAAATGTCCCTTTTTCTGCATTGACTTTCATAATAGAAAATGATAATCTGCCTCTACTCTTTCTGGTCACCTTGGTCTTCTTACGGTATTGCATTTTTCCACAGTTATTACTGGTTTGTAAGCATTTATAGACTTATTACCACACTGTATATTTAACTTGTATTCATTAGCCAATCAATCTATCTCAACACCAAATATAACTTACAAGGTTGGAAAATTTTGTTTGTTCACTCATTGATGTGTCATGACTAATTAAACAGCTCTTGTATTTGCTCTATTATATTTTAGTATATTTAAAATATATGCAAAATTTTAAACTGCTATATTTAGACTGATTAAGAGTATAGATTTGAAAATGTTTGTATCCACATATTGCCTCCATTACTTTTGAGCTGGTGATATGTACAGAATTGTTTGACATTAATCTCCAGTTTATGCTTCTCTAAAAATCACTTTTTTAAAGGAAACTCATTCAACTTCCTGTAGCAGTACTGGATACTTCCTGGTAGTCTCTTCCCCAACCTGCAGAATTTTGATCCATGTATTCTACCAACGTTCTGCCTGTACAGCAAACAGTGGCCTCCAGAGAAGGAGCTCTGTGAGGTATTAGTAGATGTGGAGCCCAGAGAGTGAGATGGTCAAGTAAATTTGATAAATGCTGTGAGGAATCCACTTAAATGCTTTTAAAAAACTTTTAGAACCTCTCAAAGCTTTTAATAGATAATATATTAATCTTTAAAATGATGAAAACAGTATTTTATAATAATTTAGCTTTAGACTCTTTATTTTATTTCTTTTTTTCTTTTTATGCAGCCTAGCAGAGGATTAGTGTTCTGAGAGATGACATCCTTTGTCAACTATTACCACCACCAAGGATGCTGACCAGCAGGAGAAATATGGAAATTTCTAGCTCAGCACAACAAACTTTTCTGCTCATATAATCTTTCCTTGCCCCCTTATTCTCATATGCTATGTCACCATCTGTGTACTTGTCTCAGTAATATTCGGCAATAAAAATTCTCACAAGTTCTCAGTCACTATAGCTACTGTCCTATACTTTTTCTCAGAGTTTGGTTTTGGTGCTCTGATATCCCAGGACTCTATGCATTTTACAAACTGCAATGCTCATTTTTGTTGGTATGATCTTAATTCAGACATCAATCATCTGCCACATTTGCTTTTAGTGACTCAATGTCTCTTCTCTCTTATCCCCTCTCCCTGACTCCCTGAGTCCATCCCAGCATGGCCTCCTTGACCATAAAGCAGCCCATCGCCTCTTCATCACTCAGCTGACATCGGCCAAGTGTCAGCCTTGAGGCGTATCCTGTCTCCTCCATGCAAGGAAAAGAATAATGTTCCGGGCTGGACAGTGTGTCGAAGAAGCAGAGCTGCAGTTGAGCAGCTGCCTCAGAGAACAGAATCCCTACCCAGTCCTCCTAAAGACTTCACTTAAGGGAGCTTAAAAGGACAAGAAGCTTTTGGAGCCCAAAAGTTGTCTCCTCAGCCCCTCACCTGAACAGACTCCAGACAGGAAAGCTGGAGAGTGTGTACATACATGCAGGATGTGAAGAGTAGAGGAACTTTTGTTAATTTTCATAAATTTTGTTGCTTAAAATATATTGTGTCAAGTTTTAACTTTATAAATTCTGATTGTAGTCAACAATAAAATAATATGAGTTAAATACTGAGAGACTGTCATTAAACTACAGTGTTGAGCTCATGATGGAAATTTTAACTATCTTCTTTCTAAAATCATTCTCATTTTGTTTGCTACCAAGTGAGCATGCCCTGCCTTCCATCACATCCCAGTACAATTTGAATTTTAGGGAAACATCAAGTACCACACCGTGCTGGGGATATGACCCAAATCATCAAAGAGGAGGACTAAAACCTATCTCATTGCAAACTCTACTTCTGTTAGTAGGACCTAAGGGTAGCATCAGACTGTGGGGTAATTTTATGATGTTGATAACTTGCATCATCTTCAACCCGCTTGATATTCTTGTGTTTTTCATAGATTCCATTGACTGATATATTACTCACAGTTTTTCCTTTCAATAAATAAATAAATAAATAGATAAATAAATAAAGCTTTACTTTATTCTTGATTTTAAGTGCCTTTATGTTAAAAAAAACATGGCAACAAATTTTCCTTGTGCTTCTGCTTTCTGAGTTCTTATGAGAGCCAGCTAAGTAACCCCAGGGACATCGCTGGGTAGCCCTTTCTTTTACTCATAATTAGACTTGTGTAAGAATGTATTATTACAATTTCATGTTAGTCTTGAATATTTTTTCTCTAAAAACCCAAAAGTGCAAATCTACAATGTGTAAATCAGCCCATGACCATGTATTAGGTGCTATATATATATTATGTCTTTGAATTCCTACAGAACCATGAGAGATAAGTTCTAGTATTTCTGAGTAGAGAGTCAGTAGAATCAAATGACTCATCCACGTTGTCGTCATTCAGTGAAAGCAAAAGTTCTAGGTAGGAAAAAGACAAAAACTTACTTATGCTGACCCTGGTTTGCCACCTCTGGGAGTGGGGTGCCCTGGGACCTTTCCATGGTAGGGACCACAGGACAAAGTTTAGATCTCACAGCAGCAGTTACCAAACCGTTACCAGAATTCATTTTCAGCAGACTTTGCACAGGACATTGGCACTAAGGGCTGTTGAAAGCTGCAAACTAACCTGAGCTGTGGTTACAAATATTTGGGGTAGCCACAATAAAAAAAGGTTTTATAGAACAGTAAATGACAGCTATTTTTTAAAAATAAAAATTTTATCAGATTCCTGTAGAAATTTAATTCTATTTTTCTTTCATATATAGACTCAAATGATATCATGGGCTTGTGTATAAGACATGAAATTCCATAGTGGTTACATGATTTATCCAAAATCACATCCACAGTTTTGAGAAATTCCAGGCTCAGGCTCATCCGTTTTGACTATGTTAGTATCACTGTTACAATTTAATTCTGAGTAGGCACTAATATTTAATACATATTTTCCTCTTGACAAGTAGAAAATCTATATATCTTTCTAGGCATCGCTATCTCTATCCATCATGTACATCTATGATCACCTATTCTGCCTTCTGACTGTGTTATGTGTTTGATAGGTCTGTGACATTTGTTCCTTGCAGATAAGCAGCATGCCATCTAGTGGTAGATACCTGAATTGCAGTCAGAAGTCTGCAGATAGTATAATCGCAAAGTTGATAATGTCACTACAGCAAAAATCTCAAATATGTAGGCTATATCTTTCACTCTGGGGAAAGAAAATCTCCCTGTGGTCTTTTTCTTTTTGTTTATCATTATACATTTTAAAATCAACTCAGTTTTCTAAAGCAAAGAGTAAGCACTAGGTCCTATAAACCAGAGCAATTTTCTCCTCGGGGACTAATACAAAAGTAGTAACAGAATCACACTCTAAGACACTGTTTCTCCTAATGTTCATAAGCTAGCTGCTGAAGTTTTCTTACCCGTTATAGTTCAGTAAATATAAATATGGATGGGTACTTAAGGTTAATTGAAGGGATTTTTTTTTTTTTTTTTTTGTACCGGGAATCAAACTCATAACCTTGCGCCTGCCAGGCAGGTGATTACACCACTGAGCTAAATCCTCAGCCCAGAAGAGACTTGTTTTGAGATGATTACTTTCTGCCTCAAAGTAGAATTCACTTGAAATTAACATTTTCACATTACCTTTACTTTAACACTTTCCAGCTTGTCCTTTACCATTTTTTTTGTTTTCAGGCTTTCATTGCTTTGTTGTGCTAATGTTCTGATGAAACAAAGCTACAGGGAAAGCAAAATCCACTGGACTATCTACATATTATTAATCTAACAATATTTTTTGTGATTCTTAGAATACAGTTAGACAAATTTGTGTTATCTTATTTGGTTTGCTATGTTTTTATTAATTTTCTTCTCAAGTTTTCTAGTTATTTTTTATTTCTCTACTAGTTTATAAATGTGTTATTTTCATTATTTTGTAGCAGTTTTTTAATTTTAATATTCACTTCTAATTAAATACTATATCCTCTTTGAAGTATTATAACAACTTAATTTTCAAGAAATCTCTCCCTTTTGTTTTAAATATTTGTTGCTTTTAAACTCATAATAATAAGATTGTGTGCGTGCATGTGTGTGTGTGTGTGTATGGTTCATGTTTCTTTACTTTCATCAAAATGTTTAAAATGTCATTGGGGCAACTTGCTTCTTGCTTTATAGATCTTTCTTCAGAATACACAATTGTTTCTACTTACAAGTGTCATTTAATGTTTATTTCAGCAAAATTCACAAGTCAGAATGTTCTTAGAGTTTGGATGAATAAATGCCATTATTTTGCATACTCTTTTTACCAAACATTTAGCTGGGTATAAAAGTCCACTTGTTTACTCATTTCTTCTGAATATTTTGAGAATATTTTTCCACAACCTTGTGGCAAATCTTGATGCTAATAAACAATCTGTTCTCATTCCTCTCACCCTTTTTTGTAATAGGTGACCTACCTTTTCTTTTGAAACACTTTAATATTGTCTTTTTAAATTTTTTTATGTTGTGCCATTTCACAGTAAATGACATTAATTGTGGGTTCAATTCCATTGCTTATTCTGGTTGTGTGTTCTACTTAAATCTAAAATCTTATGCTTTTCTTTCAACCCAAACTTTCAGGCAATTTTACTGTGAATATTGCTTCATTTCTACTCTCTATTTCTAGAAAACTTTCAAGATAGTTGTGGGACTTTATCATTTTAACATCCACATCACTCAATGTTCACTAATTCCAGTAGTTAATTTTATATGTCAATTTGGCTGTGCTGTTACCCAGTTTTATTGTTGAACATCAATCTACACATTACTATCGTGGACTGGTCAGGCCGACAAACAAGTAGGTGGCCAAGGCTTAAATAAAAGAGACAAGTAGTATGATTTTAGGGCTCTGGGAGGATCAAAACCCTGTAGATGAGTTTGAGATCCTCTGGGAGCTGAGACAAAGAACTTTTCTTGGTATTCTCATATTTATTTCATTTTCAAACAAAGGAAGAGGTTAGAATGGAAAGTGGGAAACTAAGCAGGAACTTAGGAATCAGTTCAAAGACTTTCTCAAGTAGTAAATTGCACCAATAAAGAGATCCAACTTATCTCTAGGTTGACATTTATTGCAGGAGTGTGGAGCCTGGAGCAACAGTCTGTATTTAGTTATTTGGTTTGGAACCAGGTGTGCTCTGCTGTGGCCTTATCTTGTCCTTTGAGATGTCACAGCATCACAGGCCACTACAAGCCTCACCTGGGACCAGTGATTCATAGCGGTTCACTTACTATGAATCTGCTGTCCATCTCCAGATAAGGGTCCTGGCCTGGGACAGACTCACAAATAAACATAGCCAATTTATTAATTTTAAATCCTGCTCAGAGCTACTTCATAGTGGTTTTCATCACATTACTTTAAAATATTTTGAGATCTGATTAACATTTAAATCAATAGATAATTGAATAAATCAGATCATCTTCTGTAAATTAATAGTAGACTTCATTCAATCAATTGAAGACTTTAAAAGAAAACACTGAGATCCTCTGAGGGGGAAAGAATTCTTTTTCTTAAGTATCTTCCCAGGGTCTCCAGCCTGCTGGCCTGCCTTGAAGATCTGGGACTTGCTAGTGACCACAAACACGATTCAATTAATTAAAACAAATTCTTTTTCTCTACATATAATTTATGTATTTCTCATATATCTAAATATATATATTTTATCAGTGTGAATCTATTATATATAGATAATAGATATATGTAAGATATATGTAGATTCATGTAAATTTATCATATATGATGGTTTTAGATTTTGAAATTATTTTTAAATACTGATTTTATAACGCTTTAGATTCTTTATCATAACTGTATGTGAGGGAGAGACTAAATCTTTTGTATGGTAACTCTTGGAGTAGAGGCACTTTCCTGTGGAAGGTTTGTGATTCTTAAATTGGAAAACATCTATCCTAAAGTTGTCTGCCCTGAAACCTTAAAAATTTTCATGGTTCTCAGTTAAAATCCTCATTTTTGAGCTCTCCCAGTATATTGCTCTTTATTCCCATATCACCCTTCTTCTAGATCACCCACTAATGAGAACAACTTCTTTCAGTACAAGATTTCATAGTGTATTTTGATTTTATGTTAGTTATCTGAGTGTGTAGCTACATCTTTATTACTGCAATTGACAAAGATATGTCACTGATCCACCCTTAGTAAACTGTTAAGTTCATAAGTGCAGGGAAATATGTTTTTAGTTCATTATTTTGTCCCAATCCTTTGTTACCATGTAAGACGTGCAAATTTTTAAGTTGTGTTTTTCATTTAATAAATGAGTAAGAGATAAATACATATTTTATCCTGCTTATCCTGAAAGAGTTCCTTATTGATGAATTTCATTCAGTTGTGGAATGGACCAGACTTCTTAAAACTTTTTTTTCCTCCTATGTATGCTGTCATTGGTGCTATCTTAGATGACATATCTAAATGCAGATGTATTATTAATTCTGCAATATCTACCTAAATTTTTGTATATGGAATCACATAAAGATATCAAAACTTATTTTTCTTTAAGTCTATAACATAAGCTGTCCTCCACATGGGGAAATATTTGATTAAAAATAATGCCATGAAAATGGCCACAAATCAGAATGTGATTTCTAGCTCATGATCTTAGAAAACAAATTATTATTTCAAGTTGCAACTGTGTTGCCCAGAATTGTCTTAACTGCTCAGAAGCAATGTTTGGTGTCAGAAATCTTTTGAGTTTTAGAGTTTGTGAGAAAAGGATTTAGTAGATTTATTACAGAGTATAAGGAACTGTTAATTTTAGAAGTTGAACTGAAACTTCAGTTACTTCTCTCTCTAATATTTGTAATGTTTCCATCTACAACAATGGTTATTTAGAGGTATAAATTTAGATATCAAATTCTGAAGTCATGAAAGATTCTCCTTTCTGAATTACTAGTTGTTAACATTTCCTGTCAGATCCAACTGCATGTTGGTAGGTGCACGCATGCATATGTGTATTGTGTATTTGCTTCTCTGTATGATTTCATCTAGTTTTTCTGATGCCACAATTTGGTCAAAATAATTTCTTACAGTGGTATCCTTTTGATTTTTTAAATATTCCTTCCAAATAATTGTGGTCATTGAAAAATTAGTGGTCTAAATAGCTCAGTTGTTAAATGATTTGACCTATCCATACACGCATATGCATGGTTTTGGATGGAAGGATAAATGGGTGAGAAACCCACTTGTTACTTAGATACAGTTGGTTTAGTCAGTCATTACATAGCTTCCCAAAAGTGTCTGTTGAGCAATGAATGAAATTTTAAATATTCAGACCTTGACATTAAAAATAACCAAGTCTGTAGACTTTTGTTATATGGTCTCACATATAAGAATGTTGAATTAATTTTCATTTTATAACTGGTATGACTCAGTTTAAATATTTTAATTTATAATTAATGGTAAGCAAAATTTTTAAGGAAAAGTATAAATTAGTTATTGTAAATTTAATGACTGGTCAATTACAAATGGTCAGTAAATTCTTTCTTTTTTATTTTTAACCTCATAAATAGTCATCTGGCATTAAATATTTGTGATCTAGGCCAGTAACCTTTTTCAATCTCACAGGACCTTTTTTAATTAAACTATATCTTTGTCCCATGTCTATAATCCTCTCACTGACATTTTATATACAAGACACCTTGCTGAAAAAGGTCAAGCAGTACAGTTATAAATGGAAAAGAGATTAAAAGAATTCTCAAGCCATGGTGTGATCTAAAAGTGAGTTAAATATGGAGCAGTTCTTAGTAGACATGCTCAATAGACAAGGAGTAATCCTTGGGGTAGATTTTAATGATTGGGGTAGCAAAGCAAATGCAAATTATCTTTTGGCATAAATGAAAACTACACATTTTTATACGCCATTGTAATTGTTAAAGATCACCATGAGGCTTAGATAGCCATAAAATGTGCAGGGTAACAATTACAAGATACATTCATGGTGTTTGTATAATTCTTGCCTACAAAGACACTTTTGTTGCTCCAGTAAACCTTTCAAATGTCAATCTAGAGTTAAGGTTAATTAACTCTACAAGTAAAAGACACATGCTGGAACTTATATGCATCAATGAAGAGTAAGAAAGGAATACCAAAACTGCATAAGAGAGGGTAAGCAAATACCACATTACCGAAAATCCTATTTCAGTATCTACATATTGAATAGTAGTTATAGCCTTTGGAAGGTAAATACATTCACAGAAGTGACTTTACATTATTATCACCAGAACATTAAGCAGAAATTGAAAGCGGATTTTCCCTCCTTAATATTCTCCAGCTGGCATGTTATGACTAAAACTTGCTGAATCCATGCCACACTGTGGTGCATTTAATGGTGTGCATGGGTACAACTAAACAATGCATTACTTGTAATGTCTGAAATAACCTAGCAAAGCATGGTGCTCAAGTATGAAAATACCACTGTCTGTTTCTCAGAGGTTGCTTAGTTATACCCAAGAGGCCAACCTTTTCTGAAAAGCCTTTACTGCTAATGTCTTTTTGTCACTTTTATATAGTCTGGTCATAAAAAAAAGTTCACTTCTTCCTATGTCATCAGAATGGCATTATTTAGATGTTAATGCAGGAGGTAAAACAGTTGACATGGGAATTTTAATCATAGGACTTCATTGGTGATTTCAGGGTTGTTAGTGTTTGTGTTACAAACAGTCCACTTGGTGAATTTGATCATCCCCCCCCCCCCGCTTTTTTTAAGAAAATAAAAAGGCCCCAAAATAAAATAAAATAAAACCAGAACATCAACTTTGTCTTGAGCTAAACCTCTTTTGGTGTCTCCCAGGCTTTAAGTTTCTGGCAGAATCTTTGTCAGTACTAAATGAAAAGGTTACTGTATGCATTCTTCAACTATTATAAGGTTGCTGGCAGGGATGGAACTTTCAGGATCCAACAGGCCATTCCCTGTCCAAAGTAACCGGATACTGTGTTTGAGAAATGTGATAGTTGACAGGATGACACCATGGCACATGTGACCCACTCCCTGTCCTAGGCTTCAAATCACCTATCAGTCAAGACAGTAGAAACCCTTTCTATGCACACATTTAGACACACACACACACACACACCCTTCCGTGTAGCTTTTGCTCATTTATTTGTTTAATTTATTTTTGTACATACGGTTGGTGGGAACTATTTTAACTTAGTAAACTTACTTTTGTGTCTTAAAATAGGACAATTCAAATTCATTAAATTTATCTGGATATCTTCAACATGTTCTGTTGGAATTCAGTTTTTTTCTTACCAATCATTCATTCTAGACATAATCGTAGATTTAAAGCAGTTGAAAAGTGTAGAAAAATTCAATTATTAATGTAATTTCTTTTTATGAATAAAAACTAAGTTTGGAAAGGACAGAAAATACTATTTTGTCACTGATTATGCCAGGCTAATAGTATGCAAAATGTGTTAACTTTTTTCAGAAGTCAGACAAAATGAGTTAGACAAGTCAGTTAAAACAAAATGGGAATTTAAGAACTACTATTCATTAGTCACTATCTTAATAGACTGACCTGTCAAATAGTAACAAATTTAGTCAGAGATAAGTTATGAAAAATAATGAGTTATAGTCATTGAATTACAAAGCACGTTTTCTCAATAACTTTTAAAGTTGTTATTCTGTCTGTTGGCATACCTAAACTCAGGAAACAAACATTAGGAAGTTATATAATTTTCTTAATGGTCATAAAAATAGTAAGATGATTTGCCTCCAAATTTATGTTTTTACCATGTGAAATGCTCTTTTCAATTTAACAAGCTGTCTGCTCTGTCACCAGGAAAAGTGATATTAAAATAAAAAGTTGGTATGTGAACTTCTCCATTTTATCATATTGTATACATAAAATAGTCAATGCTTTTACTTTGTCTGTAGGCCAATGAAATAACCAATTGGGATATCAAATACTGGCGTTTGTTAAAATTCAGGGTTTAAAAATTTTTTTAAATGCCTGGTGTCTTATTGAGGGCCTTAATTTTTCATTTCATTTCATTTCATTTCATTTCATTTCATTTCATTTCACTGATTTATTTATTTGGCACCAGGGATTGAACTTACGATCTCATGTTTGCCAGGCAGGTGCTTGTGCCACTGAGCTGTAGCCTCAGCCCCTCACAAAGGTTGTTTAAAAAGAAAAGCATGTAAAATTTGTCTGATGAAGACTATATATATATATATATATATATATGTATATGTATATGTATAAGCATCAAGGGATTTAAAAGCATCAAGATGGAATATATTTCTTATTGGCTAACTTCGAGGTTTTTCTTCCTGTTTCATAGAAGTTGTAACTTTCTATGATTCTGAAGATATTCTGCAAAATATATTCACCACCAGAAAAAGAATAAATTGTGTTATAATAAGTTCACTAGGAGTTGCTAGATGGTGCTGCAACATACATTTGCAAAAACCTATCAAATGTGCCTGATTCAATGGGGATCTTCCTTTCAATTAGGAATATTTAGATCTATCTTGATATTCATGGTTTATTAATTATAATATATGCATTATTGTTTTAAAAATAAATTATACTGCACTTCTGCCCCTAATTGGACTTCCACTTTCATTTTTACTGAGTTTGCGCTATATATTTTTTTAAAATTAGCTCTTTTTCTTCGGAGAATATTTTTACATGTATGCCAGGCTAAAGAAGCCACAGCATAGTAGCAAAATTCAACCTCTAATGTTGTTACTTGGAATTAAGATTTTTTCACAAAATAAAATTGGAAAAATTGAACTACAATTAACTAAAGTTTCTACAAACAAAGGAAACAAGTAACAGAGTAAAGAGAAAACCTACATAATGGAAGAAAATACATGCAAACTATATATCGTCAAAGGATTTAAGTCCAGAATATGTAATAAGATTGATGATGATGATGATAATCTGACCTAAAACTGGGCAATAGACTTCACTAGACATTTCACTAAATAAGATATACAAATAGGTAGCAGGTAAAACATTCATCACTAATCACCAACTAATTGCAAATCTAAACCACAGTGAGCCTGGAATGGTGGCACACATTTGTAATCACAGCACATGGGAGATTGATATAAGACGATCACCTCAAATTCAAGGCTGGCCTGAACTACACACAGAGACTCTGTCTCAAAAACAAAACAAGACAAAAACAAACAAACAAAAAAGAAAAACTCACCAATACCCACAATGAGATGTCACTTTATTCCACTTAGAGTGTTTATTATCAAAACAGACAGAAGATAAAAAGTGCTTCTGAAGCTGTGGAGAAAAGGAAACTTTGCACACTATTTGTATAAGTGTAAATTAGTACTGCCATTATGAAATTGCCAGCATTGAGGAACTTTAAAAAATTAAAAAACTAAAACCATCACGTGATCCAACAGTTGCACTACTGAATACACATATACCTACATGAAATAAAATCAGTAAGTCAAAAGGACATCTGCACTTCCGTATTTATTATAACATTATTCAGAAGAGCCAAGAAATAGAAACAACCTAGGTGTCTGTCAACTGATTGAATGGATAAAGAAATTGTGCTTTACGCACCCAGTGGAGTACTGTTCGACCACAAAAAAGAGTAAGATTTTACCACTTGCAACAACAGGAATGAAACTAGAGACCATTAAGTTAGGTGAAATAACTTGGGCACAGTAAAACAAGTCTGACATTATCTCACTCATATTTGGAATCTAAAAAGTTTGATCTTATGGAAGTTGAGGAGAAAGTGGTGGTTACCAGAAGCTGAGAAAGTAGGAAGAGAGAGAAACCACGAAAGCCGACCAGTGGACACTAAGAGTTAGGAGAAATAAGTTCTGTCCTAAGGCACAGTAGACTGACTTTGATAAGGATAATGTACTGTATATTTCAAAAAACCTCAGAGAAATGATTCTGAATGTTTTACCACCAAGAAGTGACAAGTTATAAAGTAAGATAAATTTTTCATTGTTCTAGTAGCAGTGAATATAATTCAAAAAGAAATAATTACGGTTAACAGCGACGGATTTGGTAATTATCCTGAGTTGACCATTGCCCCATTTGTCACGAATAAAACCATCACTTTGTATTTCACAAATAAGTAAAATAGCATGTTAATCTAAAAATAGTAATGAGATGATTTGATTTTTAATGTGCTAATTGGGAACATAGAAAAACATGCTCAGTAATTTGAAATATAAAACTATTCATTAACTGTGAAATGTAAGACTATTTCATTAAACAAATGTATCTGTTAAGTCAGTAAAATTAAAACAGCAAAAAAAATCCGTTGTTTTAAAAGCCTGACTTAAAAAAATATGCACACTATGATCCTTAATCTTTATTATGCATTTGTGTTTTTCAACCTACATTTTAGAGACCGTCTGGCTAAATGAAATCTAACAGTGGTCATACATAAAGGGGAAAACGGGTGACAATATATTTCCACATTTATGTAGACTCACCACAGATGTCATAATTATAGCAAGTTTAGAACTGTAAGGCATTTCAGATCTGAAAAGAAAAAAAAAGGATGAATTGTCTTTTACCCAGACTGAAGCTCTTAGGGTCACCCCTCAGGAATAACTTCTCTAAACAGATATAATCATAAGACAACAGGGCATCCCAGGAGAAGAAATCAAACATTTATTGAATTTCAATACATGTCTACCTTAGAAAACAAGGTGCGGTATCCATCACTCTACCACATCTCACCTAATGTCATAAAAATAATGCAATGTTATTAATATATATTGAATTAAAAACCAAGGTATAGTCAAACTAACTGGAAATGGCATCACACAGATAGCTACCGAGTGCAGAGAGTGCCAAAAACTCAGACACATTTGAATACGAGACAAAAATGTCCACACTTGAAGAAATTTACATTGCTATTCCAGAAATTTTGTATGGTAAACTAGTCGTTATGACATTAGATCTTTACTGAGAAAAATTCAAAAACGGCGTGATTCTGTGAATCTCTTTGGAATACTTAGGAAGTTTACAGGGAAGCAACAAGTGATTTGAGGAACAAGTTCCCAGGTAAAAGCATAGAAGCGAGGTCACTGGCTCTTTCTCTTTCAAGGCCATGGGACAGCTTCTAAATGTGACAGTTGAGTAAGTTATGAGAAGGCTCACTGCTATGGAGACACAGAAACAAATACAGACACTAGGAGGAAAGAAAGCCCCTGGTGCTTACTCCACGATTTTGGGGAAGACCCATAAAATGTTATACACATAATAGAAACATCAAATAATTGCCTTCAAAAATGAAATAAAATAAAGGCATGGCCAGATAAAAATTTAAAGCGTTATAACCTGCAAACTGGTGCTAAAGAAAACAACAAAGGGAATTTTTAGTAGAAAGTTAAAAATCACAAATGAAACCAAGGAATATAGTAAATAATGACAAATAAGGGAGGGTGCAAATATGTGATTAGATGGACATGCATATTGAACATACAAAATAATATTGATATTTTGTGTAATTTAAAATATGTGTATAATTTAAAAAATGGGAACTATGCATTTGTCAAAACTCATAGGACCTTACAGTATAAATAATCAATTAAGATATCATGACTTTTGTGATGGAATATATAATGTGGCAAAATAATCTTCATTACAGGTGAATGCCATACCTTCACTAAAGGGAATAGAGGAGTAAAATTACCTTAACTTCGAAATGTAGACACCATAACACTAGAGCATTGTACTGGTTAATAGTTATTTCTTATGGGGGGTATGTTTTAAAGAGCATAATGCAAAATATGTACACTAGAATTGAGCAAATAAGCAAATAGATGATGGACAGTGGTAGCCAATTTTTTTCCTTTTTTTGTGTGTAAGAGACTACAGACAAATAAGGGCTGAAGTTAAAATGAGCCACATGTTAGTGATGACAACTAGAGATATGAATATGAAGTCACGTTTTCTTTACCAAGATATAGTTAATTACATATACATTCGATATCTATGTATATTCTTCCACAGATTATCTCCTGGTGCTCTGCTGAGAGGGCCTACAATCAATAACACTCTGCTAGTAACTAGTATACCCAGCCAAAAGATCTTGTTCCTAATAAAAGGAATTAGGAGTCAATGAAGAAATGGCTATTCCTAGAATTGACACGTAGACTTTGTAAGGAGACACTGAATCATCATATAGTGTCAGAAACTAAGAAATTCATCAAAAACTAAAACAATGGAGTAGGTCAAAAAGACACATAAGCCAGCTAGATGAACTCTAATGACCAAAGCCGGAAACACTGGAGCAAAACTATAATCCAGTGCTGGATTATAATCAAAGTATAAACACTAGCGAGTTTATTTTATATAAATATATTATTAATGTTGAATAATAAAAAATTTACATTCTGAAAAATTATAAGTAATTGACATGTACTCTGCATTCAAGAGATGAAACATGGCTTCTAATTTCTCCAGTATATATATATATATATATATATATATATATATATACACTCCAGTGTGTGTGTATATATATATATATATATATATATATATATATATATGGCTTCAATGTGTGATAAGAATGACTTTATCTCTGTGATCTTTCTGCCAAAACCACAATCCCTGTCTAATCATAATGAAAATGTCAGATAATCTCAGACTGAAGGATACTCAATGAAATACTTGATTTATATTCAAAATTCTCAAGGTCATCAACAGACAGTTTACAAATCCAGAGAGCTTGAAAGATACATGACAAACTGATATGCAAATCCATGGTAACTTCTTGGAAAACAGAAAAGAAAATGGACAAAACCTTAGAATATCTGAATAAAGTATGTATTTTACTTAATATCAGTGTGTCGATATTGGTTCATAATTTGTGGTAAAGTTGCATACTGTACGATGGGAGCAAACAGGTAAAAAGTGAGTGCAGTACGTGGGAACTGTGATATCCTTGCAATGTTTGTGTTGATCTAAAAACTACCTAAATAAAGTTTATTAAATGTTCAGAAATGTGTAAAACACCAGGAAACAGTATTATGAAAGGTGATGAGAAGTGTGGTAAAAGAAATCAAAGTTTTCTAAATCCTAGCTTCTTTTGACATATGTAAAAGTAATAAATTATATTAGACATTTAAAGAGAAGGATAACCTCTGGGTTAACTACCAAAAGAAGAATAAAAGACTGTATGATTAATGTACTCTTATAGGAAAAATCATTAAAAATAGACTATGTAAATTTAATTGATTCAGGATAATATAAGAATGGAAATTAAAGAGCAAAAAGGAGGTCTAAAAAATAAGAAACAAATATTAAGATGGTAAATTTATATTCACTTACACTAGTTATCATTAGATTTAGACATATAAAATTTCAGATATTCTGCTTGTCCATAAAAATAGTCATTTTGTATAATTCAGCCTAATATATTAACATTTGAACCATACATTCAAACAAAGATTGTCATAATGAACTAAAGATTAAAATACATGATATCCACAAGAGACTCATCTTAAACATAGGAATACAAAAAAAGTTTAAAGTCACAGGATAAAGAAAGCGATTGCTATTATTTGAAAGTGAATTCTCTCCAAAACTCATGTTGAAATTTAATCTCCACTGTGGAGGTATTAAGAAGTAGGAATTTAGGACCATTGATTAATGATAAATCCCTTATAAATGGATTAATTTTTTTAAAAGAGACTTGAGGAAGTTTGCCTTTCTTGTCCCTCTGCCTTCCACTTTACGGGAACATGGGAACAGGACTCCATCTTTACAGCAAAAAGACCGAGAGTTCGCCAGACCCAGAATCAGTCTTCGCCTTTACTCTGGTTTTGCCACCTTCAGAGCAGTGAGATTTATACATAAATCACCAGTTTTGTGGTGTTTAGTCATAGCAACGCAAGAACACTAAGACAGCTGTACTATAAGAACACAAAACAGAACAAAATTGGTATAGGCAAACTGATACCAGAGAAAGTAGATTTTAAGCAAGAAGAGTTAAGAATATTTCCTAATATTATCTTCCACCATAAAGGGAAAATCACTCTGAATTTGAATTCATCTGAAAATATTTCCAAACTATATCAAGTAAGAATATAACACAAATGGAAAGCCATCAGATCTACAGTCAAGTTTTGAGAAGTTTAATAGCTTCCTCACAAATTGAAAGAATATGTAGATAAAAACATGAATAAATGTGATATTGCAGCTTAACTGTGATAAACATATAGAGAACAATGGATCCAACTGCAGAGTATTTTTGGCTATACAGGAATCTATAATAAAATTTACCTTATTCTGAAACATATCAATTCCTCAACTTGCTAAGATTTTTTTTTATTTTTTTAATTTTAAACAAGAAAAGTAAGAAATTAAAGTAAAACAATTTCACAAGCCAATAGGAGAGTAACAATAATCAGCACATTGCATATTGTTATAATCACAGCAGTTGTTTAAGGCATAAGATATAGACATGAAACATTGTCCAGAAAATTGTTAGCATGAAACTTTTCCCTCAATGAATCAAGAGAAATCAGCTATATGACTACCTATTTTTGTTATGATCGCTCTATTATTTTCAAATAAACATTTCTCATTAAAAATGAAATCTGAAGATGACCCTGTGAAAACTACTTTTCACTCAAAATTGTTTTTCTTTAACTATCTTAACTAACTTTTTATATACATAGATTTTCTTTCAGTTTTCCACACATGTGCAACAATGTGATGGTTACATATGTGACTTATTTAGTTCACTGAGAAGTACGTTTTCAATGCTCATCCATTTAAGAGTGAAAAGGTCTAGTTTATCATTCTTTATAGCTGAGTAGTATTCCATTATATAGAAATACCACATCTTTTTTGTCCATTCCTCAGTCGAGGGGCATTTAGGTTTTTCCAAGATGTAGCTATTATGAACTGGACAGCTATATATGTAGGTGCACATATATCTCTGTGATAGGATGTTTTTAATTCTTTTGGGAAGATATCCAGAAGGGGAATAGCTGGGTCAAATGGAACATCCAATCCTAGCTTTTTGAGAAATCTCCACATAAACTTCCACAGTGGTTGCACCAGCCTGCATTCCCACCAACAGTGGACAAGTGTTTCTTTTTCTCCACAGCCCCTCCAGCATTTGTTATTGGTTGACTTCTTAATATTAGTCATTCTTTCTGGGGTGAGGTGGAATCTCAGTGTTACTTTCATTTGCATCTCTTGAATGACCAGTGCTGTTGAACATTTTTTCGTGTATTTATTTGCTGTTTGTACTTCCTCATTTGAGAAGTGTGTCTTTATCTCAGATGCCCATTTTTGGATTGGGTCTTTAAATCTTGGAGGACTATTTTTTTTTTAAGTTCTTTATACGTTCTTGATAGTAATCCTTTATCTGAGGGACAGTAGGCAAACATTTGCTCCCAGATTGTGTGTAGTCTGTTCACACTGTTGGTGGTTTCTCTTGCTGTGCAAAAGCTTTTCAGTAGGATGAGATCCCATTTTTTGATTCTTTGTGATAGTTCCTGTGCAGTCTGGCTTTTATTCATCAAGTCTTTGCCTACACCATTGTCTTCAAGAGTTTTACCTACTCTATCTTCCAGCAGATTTAATGTTTCTGTTTTAATATTGAGATCTTTAATCCATTCAAATTTTAACTTAGTACACGGTGAAAGATATGGGTCCAGTCTTAATCTTCGGCATGAGGAAAGCCAGTTTTTCCAACACCATTTATTAAAAAGGCTATCTTTCTTCCAGTGAATGTGTTCAGCACCTTTGTCTAAGATAAGGTACCTTAGTGTGTCTGCACTTGTTTCTGGATCTTCTAATCTATTCCATTGATCTTCGGGTCTGTTTTTTTGCCAATATCACACTCTTTTTTATCACAGTAACTTTGTAGTATAATTTCAGGTCAGGAATTGTGATGCCCCTGTCTTGTCTTTGTTGCCCAGGATCACCTCTGCTATTCTAGGTCTCTTCTGGTTCCAGATGAATTTTAGGATTGTTTTCTCCAATTCTGTAAGATATGTTATTGGAATTTCGTTTGGGATTGCACTGAATCTGTATAACAGTTTTGGAAGTATGGCCATTTTCACTATATTGATTCTTCCTACCCAACTTGCTAATACTAAAATCACAGTGAGATAAAGTTGGATTATCAATGATAAAAGGTCAGTTAGAAGTAAATGTAAATATTTTATATTAAGCAACTTATTTCTGGATAGTCACTGAATAAAAAAGGCATTTCATTGAAAATTAGGAAATATTTGAAGAATAATCGAAACTTACGGGATACATTTAAAATGATAATTTGAGTATGTTTATGACAGTAAATTTCAGGCTTTTCACAAATGAAGTACTCCTGAAATAACACAATTTATGAAACCAGACACAAGATGAGATAGAAAATATTAACAGTTATATATCCAATTAGGAAAATGCATATGTAATTAAAAGCATCTCCTAAAAGAAAACTACAGGTGATGTCTCCAGTATTAAATTCTTTCAACATTTCAATATAAGAAATAGTGTCAGACTTGTAGGAACTCTTCTGGACCATAGAGAAAGTAAAAAAAATTCATCTTATATGTTAAATAATTTTGGTATGAAATCATGATGAAAGCACTATGGGAAAGTATAATTATAGGCTAATTTCATGAAAACAGAAACAAAATTCTAAGGAAATTATTAGCAAAAGGAATTCAAAATTAGTATAAAATGTTGATTGTCTTTCTATAATCTAGTAGTAAACATGTGTGCTTTGAAATTTAAAACACTTTATTATTTACATTATTACAAAACAAAGTCTGTGTGTAATCTATTAAAATATATACAAAACCTGTGTGAAGAAAATGATAAATCTCCTATAAAAAATCAAAGAATTAAGTGAATATTTCATGCTCATGAATAAGAAACCTTTATATTTCTAACATATCAGTTTTCTCAACCTGATCTATCGATTTGATTTGACTCAAATATGGATTCCAGTAAGTTATTTTGTGGATATAAAAGAAGTTTTCCAAAGTTTATATGGAGAGGCAAAAGACAATAAATAATGGAGAAAATAGTTGGTAGAATGACAGCTTCTGACTTTGAGACTGACTATAACGACACAGTTATCAAGATTGTGTCACATTTGTGAAAGCATAAATGAATGAATAGACCAATGGAACACAATGGGCCAAAATTAGATTTTCATAAACATAGTTGACTGATTTTTTTTCTCCCAAGAACCAAAAATTGAAGAAAAAACATTCTAAGTGATTCTGGAACAACTGGATATCCACATGTCCAAAAAAGAAAAAGAAAACTTAGGAATAATTCTAGCCGGAGGTAAACAAGGTTACCTAAAAGTACAAAAGCCTATTAATAGAAATTAAAGAAGCTATATCTTGCATTTGTTCAGCTCCACACAAACATATATACTCATAACATAAATCGTCTTATTTCTTTTCTGTTTCTTGTAACCTTGGAAGTCAGATTTATCTTAATCTATGTAGTCATATTTGATGATGACTTTTATGGTTTAAATTTAAAGAACTTGCTTGGACAAACACATTCATTGACTCACTTTTAATAAAAGTCATTATCCCAGTTATTCTTTTGTTGCTGAGGTACTTTCATCTTTCGAATTTCCACACTAAATACTTTTTCCAAGGTACAATCAGAACCTATGTTTTGCTACTGTCTTCTAGCAAGAAAATGGGATGCAGGAATGGGAAGATTAAATGAATGAGGAGGGATTTAAAAACAAGCACTATAAAATAGTGTTTTACAAACCCTGTTTGTGTGCAGGACATATTCCTTAATTAATTTTCATGCTTTAGTTAAAGCTGTCCTTTTGTTAAACTCCCAGAAAAAATGGAGAAAGGTAATGCTTATTTATTAAGTTTATTTTTAGAAAAAAAGGCAATCATAGAGATCTTTTTTATACATGATCTAAATGTATCTCCTTTATCTTCTCTTACCTCTCTGTTGTCCCACAAATCATCACTGCCTTCTCTTGAGTCACCATGGATATTCTTCACTTAAGACTGTCACTTTATCTTTGTTTTCTGAATTGCTTGTAAATTTTGCTGTTTGAGACCCTATTATAATATAGGCTATAGATGCTCAGATCCTGCTATAGTTCAGATCACAAATGGTCCCCATAGCCTCCTATATTTATAAGGTGATTGGATTTTGGGGGCGTAGGGGTGTTATAGCTGACTTGCTGTTTGGAGTTGGGGTCTGGTACAAAGAGGCAGGTCACTGGGGATGTGATCTGAAAAGTTGTATCTGTTCCCTTCCTTGTTCCTCCTTTCTCTGCTTTCCAGTCACCATGAAGTAAGCAGCTTTCTTCTGCACAAATCCTTATGCTGTGCTATTCTGTGTTTAAACCTGCCACTCAAATGTGGTCAGAAATTTCTAAAATGTGAGTCAAAATTAACCACCCTACATTTGGTCTTACCAACGAGGAAAGTAACTAAAACAGACCCAATATAAAAAATCATATTCACAAATATGAGGATTATAATTGCTACAATGTTAAGAAAGATAATGGGAAAACCATGACTTGTGGTCATATTCTTGAAACTTCTCAGAGATTATAAGGTCCAAATATTAGAAAATAAACTGCATGAGTATCAAGTCTAAATATGTCATATCTAGATGAGAAAATGAAGATTCTTTCCCTTTGGTGTACAAAATTACAGATTAAAAGCCAAGAATCTTGCATTGCTGACATAATTCTTCAAGCCTTATACTGAATACGAATTATTTATTTTTCCCTTGTCTTTGTCAGGTGAATGTATGTATCATTGTTCAGCTGAGCAGACAGAACAGATGAAGGCAAAAGAGCTAATACTCAAGAGCACAGTTACTGATAAATAATTACAACAAGGACATTATAATTATTTAATTAAAATCTGCGCATGGGGAGAGATTATGAGTCTTTCAACTTGCTACCTCATTTAGATGATACCAGTCATTAACCAATTTAGCTGGAGTCAGCGCCCAGACGTCCACATGCTCCACTTTATCGTGGAAACCTGTGCAGTCAGCAACCATGGCTGCATGCTCCGTTTCCTGCTGCTGGTGAGTGCGGGCGCACTCCCAAACAGCCTCGGGAGATACACGTATGTCTTAACTGCACATAACCGTCTCACAAGCCCGCTCTGGAATTCTGAAGCTTTTCCCTTGAAAAATATTGCCCAGTAATTCTGGTGTCATTTCCTCTTATTAAAAACAAGTAGCGATATATTTAACTCGATTTGAATACTACACAATGTATGCATATATTGAAGCATCTCACAGTACCTCATTAATATATATGCAATTTTCATGTCCTTATATATCAGTTAAAATAAATTCAATTTATCTATGTTTTGAAAATGCACTTAAATCTCTGCCAAAGAATAGAAATAGCAGAACCAAATTTGTCTGAAGCTCTGTAAAAGTGTCTTTACCAATGTACTGAAAGGAATGTTTTTAAGGATGTATTCAACCTAATTCCATAGTAAGACTCCAAGTCACCAACACTTTAATCCTTATGTGAAAATTAAAGTCCCAGCTCTTCAAAAGTTTCCACTGAAAAATAAACATATAAAAATGGAACTAGTGCCTTATTACAGAAGATACTGTTGGGACAGATGGAATGAGAAAGATAAGCTCTGCCTGTCTGTCTGTCATCTGTCTCTCTCTCTCTTACTTTGATAGAATTTTTCATTTTTGATAAAATGTTTTATTCATTTCTGGCCCAATTCTGTGGATCCACCAAGTTTCTAAAACTGTGACAAATTACTCTACTTCTAAAATCACCTTGAAGCAGGGTATCCTGGCAAATCAAAAAATACTCACATGCTGTAAGTACAGTATCTAAGAATAATAATATAACTGAAATTGTAGTGAATTTGATATTTTAATAAAAGCAAAAATGTGATTTATGGACTGTAGGCTACTTCCTAGGAAATGTAATAATATTTAACATGATGTAGCCACCCAGAGTGGTAATTCATCTCTGGAAATTTGAG
>RJWM01006091.1:0-48151 GCA_004363535.1 Dasyprocta punctata
ATAACACATCCCTATTCCTTTTTTTTTCCCTCTACTATTGCTATAGGAGAATTTAACTCTCAACCTGCTAGATGTCAGATATGCCGAGTTTGTGTCCCCTGAAATTGAAGAATGAATTCTAAATGACAAAGGAAGTTAAAAGTAGTAAAAGTTTATTGGAGAATAGGAATAGCTCCTGAGTGGGTTGCCACTGAGACCCTTTGTCAAGGGTAATTTATACAGCAAAGTCACGAATATGGGTTCAAGTCAAACTGTAATCAACCAATAAGATTACAAGCATAGGCACTTAGCTAATACTGATGAAGTAGAGAAGCAGAGCATGTAGCAAGGGTGTATGGCTGATATCATTAACCTTGGCTTATCTATGACTTCTAAAACAGGAACATTTTGGGAAGGGGGAGTTCAGGTGTTCTGGTCACCCACCTAGGTGTCTGATGCATACCTGGACTTAATGGACTGGGTGGTACCAATTACAGTGTAACTCCCAAGTTTCTCTGTATCTCTTAGCAAAGTATACAGGTCTAGCCATTGTAATTTTATCTTGAGGCCTTGCCCTCCCTGTATTGGCCTGCAGCCACAGTTCTGATGTGGTCTATCTTCTGCATGGACTCCCTCAAGGGCCCAGTTCCTCTCTGCGTGTTTATTAACTTCTTTCTAATTTAAGCTGCATATGATATTCCGTGATACTAATTTTATTACTGAAAATTTACAGTATACTGTATTTAATATTGGCAGAATGAAAGCCATAAGCATCTGGAAGTAAATTTTAATAAAATAACAAAACCTCCTTAATTTTCCTTAGTTTCTCTTTTTTAAATTAATTTTTAATTGACACATTAAAATTTTACGTATTTATTGGATACCACATAGATCAATACATTGTGTAAAGTTGAAATTGAAAAAAATATTTATCTCCTTAAATATTTATCATTTCTTTTATGGTGAAAACTTTCAAAATCCTCATAGGTTTTATGAAATATATTACTTTAATGTTATCTGTGGTTTTCCTACTGTACAAGAGAACATCAGAATTTATTTCATTAGAAAAAATCGAGCTGCGTATGGTGGCTCATGCCTGTAATCCCAGCACTTTGGAGGCCGAGGTAGGAGGATTGCCCTGAGTTTGAGGCTACCTTGAACTACATAGTAAGTTCAAGGCCAACCTGAATTACATAGTGAGACCCTGTCTCAAAAGAAAAAATTTATTTGTATATATTTGCTGTAAACAGTGGTCACATTTAGTTTGGAGGATTGATACATCTACAGTACATATCATGTCTTGATTATTTTTACTCCCCATGCCCATTCTCTCCTCTCCCTCCTTCCATAATCCCCCCATCACATCTCAATGGAGTCTATCTCTGTTTCTTAATACAGCTCTTTTATTTTGCTCTTTAAATTATTTCTATTTTAGGTCTGTCATGTTAGAGAAATTGTGCAATATTTAACCTCTGTAATTAAATTATTTCACTTTGTGTTATGGTCTCAGAATCCATCCATTTTCCAACAGATGAACCAGATTTATTCTTCTTTATGGCTGAGGAGTACTCCTATATATAGTATCACATTTTTTATTCATTCATCTGTTGATGGGCATATAGGCCACATACCTGATTTTAGCTATTGTGAGTTGTACTGCTGTAAACATAAGCATGGATATATCTCTGTAATGCAATGACTTTAATTTTTTAAGGAAGATACACAAGAGAGGTGTAACTGAGTCAAATGGAATTTCTGTTTTTAGTTTTTTGAGGAATCTCCACACTGATTTCCTTAGTGATGGTAATAGCTTACATTCCAACCAACAATGTAGAAGGGTTCCTTTTTGTCCATGACCTTACCAGCATTTGTTATTTTTTTTGATTCCTTGGTAATAGTCATTCTTATAATAAAATCTGTTTTTGATTTGCATTTATCTCATGGTCAAAGATGCTGAACATTGTTTCATGTACTTGATATTTGTACTTGTCCTAAGAAGTGTCTATTCATTTGCATTATGCATTCTTGATTGGGTCTACATTTTTTAGTTCTTTATATATTCTAGATATTAGTCCTCTGAGTAGCTGGCAAAAATATTTTTCCATACTATAAGTTGTCTCTTTGTCTACTCACTTTTTTTTGTTCTGTTTTGTTTTTGTCTGCTGTGTACAGCTTTTTAATTTTATATAACCCATTTGTTGGTTCTTTGGATTATTTCTTATGTAATTGAAGTTCTGTTTTGGAAGTTCTTACCTATGATATGCTTGTCTTCAACGGTTTTACTTATTTTTCTTTCCAGCAGATTCAGTGTTTCTATTTTTATATTTAAGTTTTTGCTACATTTAGATTTGATTTTAGTATAGGATGAGACACATGGATCATGTAAATTTTGGGACTCAATTTTATCAATTTTCACTCTGATCTTTGTAATTTCCTTTTCTGTACAGATTTTGGATTTTAATTGCTCTTTTTCTAGGATCTTCAATCAGGTCACGTATTTGGGATTGCTCTATTTTTCTAATGTGGATATTCACAGCCATAAACTTTTTTCCTAGGATTGCTTTCATTGTGTCTCATAGATTCTGGAGGGTCATGTTGCCATTTTCATTTGATTCTAGAAATTTTTACTTTCTTCTTTGATGTTTTTCTGTGACTTGTTGATTATTTAGCCTCCATCTGTTTGTGTAGTGTCTGTGATTATTTTTCCCATTTATTTCTCATTTCATTGTACTCTGATCTGATAATATACATGAGATTACTTCAGTTCTTTTGTATTTGTTTAAACAATTTTTGTGACCTAAGATGTGGTCTGTTTTGAAGAAAGTCAGATGAAAAAAATGTATATTCTGTTGTTATGTGGAACTCTCTGTAGATAGTTGTTTATTGCATTTGTTTAAAGGTGTGGTTCAACTTTAATATTTCTTTGTTGTTTTTTTTGTCTGATTGATCTAGTTGTGATATTGAGATATTGAAGTCTCCTGCTAAGATTGTGATGATGGTTATTGTTTTATGTCCATTAGTATTTGTTTTATGAAACTGAGTTGCTGGCATTCAGTCCCTATATACTGAGTTGAAATCGCCTCCTCCTGTTGAATTGTTTCCTTTACCAATATATAGTCACCTTCTGTGTCTCTTCTGGTCAGTTTTGCCTTTGAGATTGCTTTGTCCAAAAATAGAATAGCTAGTCCTGCTTGATTTTTGAGCTTCTGGTTCCCCTACCCACTGCCCACCCCTGCAACAAATATGATACTTGTATAATTCTGCTTAGGGTTACATAGACTAGGCAAAGTCATATAGACCGAAAGCTAAAATGGCTACTATGGTGCAAGGGAGGTGGGAGATGGGGAATTAATTTTCAGTGAGTATAGCTTTTGTTGTAAATGCATAAAAATAGGAATTAAAGAAATGCAAAGTGTAAATTCTGAAAATGACAAAGTATTGTCTAAAAGTAAAAGATCTGAAATTGCCATCTCATGTTCATGAATGAATTAAAGTCATTAACATGGCAATACCCCCAAATTGATGTACAGATTCAAATCTCTAACAAAATCCTAGTTGGTTTTTATTTTTATTTTTTTGCATGAATATAAATCAGTTCTCAGAGTCATACAGAATTCCAAGAGACACTGAATAATCAGAACAGTTTTAAGAGAGAGAAAGCTGTAGTACTCCTGCTTTTTCATTCCAAAACTTACTACTGAAGGTAAATAATTGAAACCAATGTCATCATAAGCACCTGCCTGGCAGGCGCGAGGTTGTGAGTTCGATCCCTGGTATGGAGAAAAAAGAAAAAAGAAAAAAAAAAAAAAACGTCGTATTATCATAAGGATAGACATATAGAGTGAGAGAATTGAATTTGGAGCCCAGTGGGGTGTGGTGGCACATCCCAGCACTCAGAGGCTAAGGCAAGAGGATTGTCTTGAGTTTGAGGTCAGCCTGGGCTACATAGTGAATTCAAGACCAGCTAGAATTATAGAGCAAGATCCTGTATCAGAAAGAAAGTTGCGGGGAGGGGTCCAGAAATACACACATTTATATCTATGGTCAATTGATTTCATTTTTTCTTTTTCTTTCTTTTTTTTTTTTTTTTGGTATTGGGGATTGAACTCACGACCTCGTGCTTGCCAGGCAGGTGCTTGTGCCGCTGAGCTAAATCCCCAGCCCAATCAATTGATTTTCAACAAGGGTGCCAAGACCTTTTAAGGAGAAAAGGTACACTCTTTTGCATCTTAATATCCAGTTAGACTTCATTTGTTTGTGTCTGCATTTTGATGTACAACTGTCTGTCTAAGTCTGAAAGTGTAGAAAGATGCAGTTGGATCCCTACATTGTACCATATGTAAAATAATGGATAAAGACTTAAATTTAAGATCTATAGCTGTAAAACTCATAAAATAAATTAGTGGTTTAATCCACTGATGTTCATAGCTGAATGTACTGTTGAGGGGGGCAGTTGGAGGAGATTTACTGGGAATTGACCTTTGTAGGGTTTATCTTTTGCTGGCATTCCTCCCCTGTCTTCTGCTTCTTGCCTGCCATGAAATGAACTATTTTACACCACCATGGCCTTCCACCATGATTTCTTCCTTGGAACCACCCAATCAAAGGCTGAAACCTCTGAAACTATGAGCCAAATTAAGCCTCCTCTCCTTTAAGTCTTGGGTGTCAGGTATTCTGTCCCAGCAATGAGAAATCTGACTAATATGAATAGGCAGTAAATTCTTGAGTATGATACTAAAAGCATATGCAATGAAAGAAATAGTTAAATTGAACTTCATCAAAATGGAAAACTTTAGAGCATTAAAGAAAATTATCGAGACACAAAAAGACAACCTACAGAATAGGAAAGATTTCTAGAATATATGAAGAACTCTTACAATTCAATGATAAAATGACAAATAGGCTGGGTATGATGGTACATGCCCATGATCCCAGCATTTGGAAAGTTGAGGCAGGAGGATTACCACAAGTTCAAGACCTTGTCTCATAAAAAGAACAAAAAGACAACCCAATTTAAAGGAGAGAAACTTTAAAAAGATCTTTCTTCAAAGAAAATGTGCAAGTGATGTATGCTTACATCATTAGTTAGAAAAATATAGAGCTATAGTTAAATACATATGACTTCACATACAAGAATGGATACAATAAAGAGAAAAATAACAAGTGGCAAGGAGGTGGAGGAATTGCAGTCCTCCTGTCTTGCTGGTGAGAACATCAAATGGTATAACTGATGTGGAAATCAATTTAGCAGGTCCTCAAAAGTTGAGTTACCATTTGACCCACCAGTTCCACTCCTAGACAGACATAGAGTGAAATGAAAACCTTTGCCCACATATAGACATGGTATACCAATTTTCATAGCAACATTATTCATTGCAGTTAAAAGATAGAAACAACTCATGTCATCTGGTGAATGGATTAACAAACATGGAATGTGTGCATAATGAAATAATATTTTTCAGCAAAAAGGAATTTCTGATATATGCTACAGCATATATCAACCTTGAAAACATACTTGAAAGAAGTCAATCATAGGTGATTACATGTTATATGGCTCCATTTATATGAAATGTCCAGAGTAGACAAATGTGTAGATATAGCAGATTAGTTGTGGCCATGACTTGGAGACCACGAGAAAATTGGAGTAAGTACTGTAGCTAAGAAACATAGTTTCTTTTTGGAGTGATAAAAATGTTTTAAAACTGAATTGTGAGCTGGCTATTGTGTGTCCCTATAGTCTGTCTAGAAGGCTGAGGCAGACAGATCTTCAGTTGAGCCTCAGTAAAGCCCTATATCAAAATAAAACAACTAAAAGGGTCAGGGATATATCTCAGTGCAAAGCCCCTGGGTTCAGTCCTCGGAGTGGGAGGGGTCAGCATCAGTGAATTGTGGTTATGATTACACAACTTTGTGAATATAGTAGAACCCATTGAATTCTATACATAAAATGATAACTGTGATATATGAACTGTATCGTAATAAAGATATAAAAGAATAGTCCACTGGCCTTTTTTTTTTAATGTTTAGAAGTTCTATTTAGTTGTTTTTTTTTTTTTTTTTTACCCAATTATTCATTCTTTATGATGCCCTGGGTTGTAGTCAGGGGTTGCAAGGGGAACAATTACATACAGGACACAGAATTTATAATATTATTTTATGATGGTCACCCAGAGTTAAATACAAGAAAGTGCAAGAAGTCTGTCCATACACCAAAGACCTAGAAAATCCAGCCGAGGGCTTGAATCCCACAACAATGTCCTGAATGAGTCCAGTTGAAGACCTAGAGCCCATGACAATGACTCATGCAAGTCTGTTTCATGGATCTGCACTGGAAAGGCCCAAAGGTCAGCTGTGGAACCAAACATGAAACTCCTATATGACTTTTCCAGATATTTAGAGGTAACCACATCTCAAGGTTTTTAACATCAACCTTGATATGATTTTCAGGACACTGCAGAACTCTGTATAAAACATACTATGGTTACAGCCCATGATACATTACTACCATTGGTAATTTGCAGATGTAATGATCCAGTACTAGTTAGTTGTCAGTGATCTTTTTATTTTTTATTTTTTGCCTTTTTGAGACAGAGTTTTGCTAGGCAGTTCAGGCTGGTTTTGAACTCACTTTGTAGTCCAGGCTGGCCTCAAATTTGCAGCAATTCTCCTGCCTCAGCCTCCTGAGTACTGAGATTACAGGTGTACTCCACCATGCCTGGCTAAAAGGACATTTTAAGAAAGGAAGAAACTGAAATTTCCTCTATCTATCCTACCGTTTATATTAGAGTTATATTTATGGGAAATAGAAACCGCATAACAAAGATAAGCTACATGGCCAAAATAAACATTCTTTTCTACTCAAAAGATCACTGACAGCCAAGTGTGGCAGCACATGCCTGTAATTCCAGCACTCTGGAGGCTGAGACAGGAGGATCACTGTGAGTTCAAGGCCAAGCTGAACTGCATAGTGAAATCCTGTCTCTAAAAAGCCAAAAAAAAAAAAAAAGTCCTTCTTTTTCTTTAGCCAATTATGTCTAAAAACCTGTTAGGAAAAAAGTTCCATAATGGAAATTCCATGAGTCTTATGAACATTTTCTGTACTAGATGATATGGTATGTGATATATAATTTTTCCCACACAAGATCAGAATTCACTTTCATTCTTGGAGAATAAAAATGATGGTTAACTTTAACTTACTTATTTTGGAATCTGTTTACTTCATATTATTTTTTTTAAAGGGAATAAAACAAAACAATAAAATGGAACAAAACAAAAACTGTGAGAACAATACTGGATTTCAAAAACAAGATACAAGGAGATCCCCCAATAGTTGCTATGTTGCATATTGTTATCCTCTGAATAGATCCTCACACTACGACCTTTAGGCCTGCAAAATCAATCAGTCAATACAAGCATTAAGTTGTTTTTGTACCTCAGTTGCTATCATCCCAACTTGTGTTCCTCTGAATCAGCCTCTTGCCTGTAGGGGAGGCGGAGGGCTCTCCTTGTCTCCTAGCCCACACACTGGCTGGCTCACAAGAAGGGTGGGTTGACTTCTTGGTTCTCTTCCTGGGCTGCATGGCTGTCACTGGTTCATGAGAATGGCAGGTTGACTTTTTGATTCTCTTCCCAGCCCACGACTGTCGCTGGCTCATGGCAAGAGCACGTTGACTTCTTGGTGGTTTTTCCAGCCTGTGTGGCTGCCTCTGGCTCACAGAAGGGTGGTTTGACAACTTGGTTCTCTTCCCAGGCCGCATGGCTGCCTCTGGCTCACAGGAAGGGCAGGTTGACTTCTTGGTTCTCTTCTTGGCTCATGACTGCTGCTGGCTCGTGGGAAGGGTGGGTTGGCTTTTTGGTTCTCTTTCCAGTCCATGACTGCTGCTGGCTCAAAGGAGGGGCAGGTTGACTTGGTTCTCTTCCAGGGCCACAACTGCACTCTCTTCATATTAATGTTTAAAATATAGAAGACTTTCTATAATGGATAGAACTGCTACAAAGAAGATCAGTGATGAAATGGAAGACTTGAACAACACTGTAAACAAACCAGACTTAAGAGACTCTTATTGGACAGTCACTCCAACAGTAACAAAACACACATTCCTATCAAGTACACATGGAACATTTTCCAAGATAAACTGTATATGTTAGACCATAAAGCAAGGTTCAGTAAATTCAAAAGGAGCCAGGTGTCATGATGCATGTCTGCAATCCCAGCCCTCAGGAGGCTGAGACAGGAGGATCACTGTGAGTTCAAGGCCAGGCAGGCTACAAAGTGAGTTCAAGGCTAGCCTGAACTGCAGCAAAACCCTATTTTGAAAAGACCAAAAAATAAATAAATTAACAGAAAGAATTTTTAAAATATTTATTTATTTTTGACTTTTTTGCGAAAGAGTCTTGCTATGTGGTTCAGACTGGCTTTGAACTCACGATATAGCGTAGGCTAGCCTCAAACTCACATAGATTCCCCCTGCCTCAGCCTTAGTAGATTTTTTTTTGTACCAGGGATCGAACTCATGACCTCGCACTTGCCAAGCAGGTGCTGTGCTGCTGAGCTGTATCCCCAGCCTGAAAGTAGTTTTTTTAATGTTAGTTTAGTCTCTTTTTTGTTGTATATATTTAAGGGATTTAGCATGATGCTTCGATACACATTTCTATAGTAAAATGATTATTGGGGTTGAACAAATTTACCTATTTATCATCTCATAGAGTTACTTTCATGTGTGTAGTAAATGTACCTGAAGTCCACTCACTTAGGGAATTTATAGTGTAGAATTTTATTAACTGTAATCCTCATGCTATACATTAGATCTATACTTATTTATCCTACAGAAGTGAAGTTTTGTATCCTTTGATGTCCATCTCATTTTCCCTACTTTGCCTGTGACAACCATCATTCTTTCACTTGTATATATTTAAGGGTTTTTAAAAGTTACAATTCCAAACAAGAAGCCAAACCCTTCCTGTGAGTAAGTGGCAATTGTGGGCCACGGGGAGGAGAAACAAGAAGCCAACCCTTTCCTGTGAGTCAGTGGCAGTTGTGGGCCACAGGGAGGATAAACAAGAAGCTTACCGTTTTCTATGAGTCAGTGGTAGTTGCAGCCATGGGGAGGAGCAACAAGAAGCCAACCCCTTCTTGTCAGCCAGTGGCAGCCATGTGAACTGCCAGGTGGAGAAAAAAGAATCCAACCTCTTCCTGTGAGCCATTGGCAGCTATGCAGAACAGTGGGAGGAGAAACAAGAAGCCAGCACCTTCCTGAGAGTCAGCGGCAGTTGCAGGCCACAGGAAGGAGAAACAAGAAGCCAACCCCTTGCCAGGAGCCAGCTGGTGTGAGGGCTGGGAGACAAGAAGAGCCAAGGACCCGCGCCCCCCCTCCCCCATAAGCTACCAGCTGATCCGGGAAACACAGGCTGGGATGATAGGTTCTGAAGTAGAAAAAAACACCTTAATGCTTGTAGAGTTTAGTTTTTGATTTACTTTGCAGGCCTAAAGCCAGTGGTGTGAGCACCTATTTGGAGGATAACATTATGCAGTGTAGCAACTATGGGGGATCTCCTTCTGAAAGTGGTAGCCATTGTTAATTCCCTATTATTTTAAAGTTCTCTATTGTTTTCATTGTTTGGTTTGACTTTATTCTGCTCTGTTTTGTTTGATTTTATTGTGTCTGATGGTGTGGGTAGCTATTTGGAATCTAATAGGCATTATGGTGGCCATTGTTGATTTTCTGTTACCTTGTTTTGAAGTCCTGTATCACTTTCATTGTTTTGTTTTGATTGGTTTTATTGTGTTCTGTTTTTTTTTTTTTTTTTAACTGAGTAACAAGTCCTACACTTATAGCCTAGGAAACAGGCCTTCAGTACCAACTCTTGTTTTGTTTGATTTTATTATGTCTGATGGTGTGGGCGGCTGTTTTAAAGATAACAGGCATTATGGTGGCCATTGTTGATTTCCTTTTATCTTTTATCTTGTTTTGAAGTTCTGTGTCACTGTCACTGTTTTGCTTTGATTGACTTTATTCTGTTTTATTTTGTTTGGTTTTATTCTTTTTAAAATAAAAAAATATAAAAAATTCAAAAATTTATGATTCCACATGTTAATGATTTCATACAGTACTTGTCTTTCAGTATCTGGCTTATTTCACTTAGCATAATATCCTCTGTATCATCATGTTCTTTCAAGTGATTGAGTCTCCTTTGTGAGGTTGAATAATATATTTATATTGCATTATGTTTTATATTACATATACTTCCTTTTTATAGAATTTTAAGATGCTTTTATATTGTTTTCTACATTGGCTACACCAAGCTACACTCCTACAGTGTGCAGTGGTTGGTTTTTCTCTATCTCCTCATAAACAGATAAAGTTATTTGTCCTTTTTATTATATCTATCATTACAGGTAGGAAGCATTAACTCATTGTGCTTTTGATTTGCATTTTTGCAATGGTTGGTGATGTTGAACACTTTTTCGTATACCTGTCAGCTATTTTAATGTCTTTATAGAATTGTATATTCAGGTCCTTGGCTTATTTTTAAATTTATAATTTATTTCTCGTTGTTGAGTTGAAGGAGTTTCCCATGTATTTTCTATATTAGCCCCTTATCTGATACGTGGCTGAGATATATTTTCTTTCAACCCATTATCTTTTTATTTTTTTGATCTTTTTTCTTTTCCATGAAGAAATTTTGTAGTTTGATGTAGTTGCACTTGATTTTCACTTCTTTTCCTGTGCCTTTAGTGGGATAGCCGTAAAATCCTTGCCAAGACGTATATCAAGGAGGGGTTTTTTTGTTTTGTTTTTTTGAGACAGGGTCTTACTGTGTAGTTCAGGCTGATTTTGAACTCACTATGTAGTCCAGGTTTGCCTTGAACTCACGGTGATCCTCCTGCCTCAGCCTCCTAAGTGCTGGGATTACAGGCATGTGCCAGTACATTGGTCCAAGGATGTTTTATTCTTTTTTTTTCTTTTTCTTTTTCTTTTTCTTTTTTTAATTCTGGAAAGTTTACAGTTTCAGGTCTTATGTTTAGGTGTTTAGTCTATTTTAAGTTGATTTTTGTGTATGGTGTAAAATAATAATCCAGTTTCATTTTTTCTGCAAGTGTTTGTCCAATTTTCCCATCACTGTTCATTGACATTTTCCCCCATTGTGTCTTTTTGGTGCGCATGTTGGAAATGAGTTGGTTGCATATGTTTGGGTTTATTTCTGGGCTTTCTAATCTGTTCTTTTGGCCTGTATCTGATTTTATGTTAGTACCATTGTTTTGATTACTGTTTCTTTGTAGTATAATTTGAAATCAGGAAGTATGCTGTAACTATTTTTGTATCTTAAGACTGTATTGGCTATTAGGGGTCTTTTGTGGTTCTATTTTATTTTTTTCTGTTCTAAGGAGTGAACCCTGGACCTTCTGCATACTGAGAGTGTTCTACTACTGAGCTACATACCCAGACCTCACACAAATCATAGAATTGATATTTTTTTCTAAAAAGAATGCTATTGGATTTTGTATTTTGTTTCTTTTTTTTGTTTCAATTCCTAGGATGATGCTTGTAAATTGCCTATGGTGGGTTACTTTATTTCTAGTATTTAGGATCCCTAGGTGATGTCTACTTCTCTTGAGTTATCTTCCAGGTATTGCTGGTTTTTGGGTTTGAGTCCGTTGGAAGATCTTACCTCTTCAGTTTGTTGGAGATGAGCAGTTGTTGCTTGTTTCGCCCAGTCTCTGGTTCTCTGGCACTGTGACACAGTATTTTCTGTGACCCTTAGTCAGTCTCAGTCATGGAACCAGAAGCTGTTTAGAGCAATTATGTCAATTTTGGAAATAGTGGTACTAATAACATCAAACACATCCTAGAGAATGACAAACTAAGCTAACCCTTAATTTGCTATTTTTAACTGTATGAACTACATTTGTGGTTATATAACAAAATGTAAAAGAAACCAGAAAATTATATGCAGTATACAAATCAGTTTTGTCCTCAGGGGTTAAAATTTAAAATGGATTAAAGAGAAGATAGAGAAGTGGAACAAAAGGAAGAGATTAGAAGTAATGTTGGAGGACAAAAGGGGATCACGCCAACTTTGGGAAACTGGTATAGAAGACTTAAAGGAGAGAGAGATGGAAGAGATAAAATGAAGAACATAACAGAACCACAACCACAAAGAAGCTAGAAATTACGTTCACACTCATATAAAAACAGGATCAAACAACGAAGGAGAAAGAGAAAAAAGAAGAGGAAAAAAAGTCCACTTCCAGGGATCTCTCTAGTTTCACTAGTAGACAACCTGTACAGACAGAGTCCCAATTCCTGCATATTTCTCCCAGCAAGCCAGCAGTAGCTTTTTGGCAAGTGGATATCATCAGCAGGCCTGCCCCGAGACCAGACTCATCAGGCTTGCCACTGTCCAAGCAGTTTCTGTAGGTCTGTTAGATGGAGCCAGCATCAGTTCTGGGTTCTGAGTCCAGCTGGCCCATCTCCTAGAGGGCTCGCAGCTAATTGCTGTCTCCTACAGGAGGACTAAATCCTCTGTACTCAACCACCAGCCAGTGTAGTCCCTCATGTCTGCTGCTTCCCTCCACTACCACGTCTCTCTGCAGAGGCCTCTGAGCTTCCCAGCCAACACTATCACCGTGACGGTCACTGTCACCGTGTGTCCGCAGGTTTGAACTGCTCCTCTCATGCAGTGAGTCCCATTTCAGGGAGTAGGTACTGCCCGCTACCTCCTTCTTCATTGGAGTTTCTCTCTTCACTCTCTCCATGGTCTTCAGTTTGCACTTCAGATTCTTGCTGGGTCCAGTGGACTCACTTCCCTCCTTCTAAAACTTCACGATTCCAGTGTCTGCATGGTGATTCTCAGGCTGTTTTCTCTGCTGCTTTCTGCTCTGCCATCTTGTCTCTCTCATGTTTCTTTTCTTTTCTTTTCTTTCTTTCTTTCTTTCATTCTTTCTTTTCTTTTTTTTTTTTTGATCTGCTGTTGGAATTTTAATAGGGATTGTGTTGAATCTGTATATTGCTTTGTTGATTGTAGAACGTTTTAGTTATTAGCTTTGATAATTCACAAACAGGACATATTTGCTCCTTTTTTGTCTTCAATTTCATCAGTGTTTCAGTGTACAGATCATATACTTCATTGGTTAAGTTTGTTTCTAAGTATTTTATTGTTTCTGATGTTATATTGGGATTATTTTCGTGATATGTTTTTCAGATTGTTGTTGGTATAAAGAAATGAAATTGATGTTGTATGTTGGTTTTGTATTCTGCACCTTTGTTGAATTTATTTATTCTCAGTATTTTAATGGGCTCCTTAGAGGTTATTTACATGTCAAATCAGTGTTATACCAGGCGTGCTGGCACGCATCTGTAATCTCAGCACTCGGAGACTGAGGTAGGAAGATCTCAAGTTTGAGCCCCACTTGAGCAGCTTAGCAAGACCCTGTCTCAAAGTAAAAAGTAACAAAATGGCCTGGGGATGTAGCTCACTGTAAAGGACCTGGATTCAATCACCATTTTCATACACAAAAAAAAATTCCCCACAAAGTTCACTGTTAAATTCAAGTTTTAAGAGTAGGTATCCTCATCTTGAACCAGACCTTAAAAGAAAAACTTTTTAGTTTTCCCCCATTGTGGACTTTTCAGAAATTTCTTTTGTTTTGTTGAGAAAATTTCCTTACATACCTATTTTGTTGATTTTTTTTTCAAAAGAATGTTAAAATACTTTATCTGTTAAGATGATTGTATAGTTTTTGCTCTTTCAATTTGTTAACATTTGTATTACACTGCCGGGCGTGGTGGTGCACGCCTTTAATCCCAGCACTCGGGAGGCTGAGGTAGGCGGAGCGTTGTGAGTTCAAGGCCCGCTTGGGCTACAATGCAAGCGCAAGGCCGGCCTAAGCTACATAGTGCGACCCTGCCTCAAAAAAAAAAAAAAACCAGGGCCAGGAGTTTGGCTCAGTGGCTTAAGCGCCTGCCCTGGCAGGCGCGAGGTTGTGAGTTCAATCCCCGGTGCCGCAAAAAAAAAAAAAAAAAAACATTTGTATTACACTGATTGTTTTACATATGTTAAATCAACCTTGCATTCCAGAAAGAAATCCCAATAGTCATGGTGTATAATGTTTTTGATGTGTTGTTCAATTAGTTTTGCTAATATTTTATTTAAGATTTTTACATCTGTTATCACAAATAGTATGGGCCTTTAGTTTTGGGTGATGCTTGCATGGCAAATAAAGTAAGTTTAGAAATATTCTCTCTGCTCTCTAATTGTATTTTTTGGAAGAATTTAAGAGGGATTGGTTTTAATTCTTGAGCGGTAGATGTAGCATTGAAACCATGTGTTTCTGGGCTCATGTGTTGGGAAGTTTTTTATTACTACTTCAATCTGTGTGTTTGTAGTTGTTCTGTTCAAGCTTTTTATTTATTTTGATTCAGTGTTGGTAGGTTGCATGTTTGCAGGGAGTTTTTCATTTCCTGTAGATTATCCAGCTTGTTGGTATGTCATTGTTTGCTAGTTCTTTATAATCCTATTTATTTCTGAGGCATCAATTATAATGTCTTTCATTTCTGATTTTATTTATTTAAGTCTTCTCTCTCTTTTAATCTAGACAAGATTTTGTCAGTATTACTCTTTGGAAAACCAACTCTTAATTTTGTTGACTTAAAAAATAATTACATTGTCTATTTGATATATTTCTGTTCTGATCCTTATTACTTTCTTCCTTTTACTATCTTTGGGTTTAGCTCATTCCTTTTTGAAGTTCCCCAAGATATAAAATTAAGATTTTTCTTCTTTTTTTAATGTAGGCACTTATTATAAACTTCCCTCTTAGCAATATTTTCTTTAACCACATTGGAAAAGTATTAAAAATCAATAACTGAAGGAAAGTTTAAAAGTTCACAAGTATGTGAATTCACACTCCTAAATAACCAGTGAGTCAAAGAAGGAATCTCAAAGAAAATGTAAAAATACTTAGATATTAATGAATAACATAGCAGTAATTGAGAGGGAAACGTGTATTTGTTGATGCTAGTATTAAAAAAAAGATTCAGAGTTTATAATCTAACCTTCCATGTTAAATAAGTAAAATACAAGCAATCTAAACCCAAAGCAAACAGAAGGAAAGACATAACAAAGAAAAAAATATAGAATAGGAAAGTAATAGAGAAAATCATTGAAACAAAAAGTAGGTTCTTCGTAAAGATTAACATAATTGATAATCCTTTCGCTATACTTACGTAGTAATAGAGAATACACAGATAGCTAAAATAAGGAATGAGAGTCTCACTCTTGACCTCACAGAAATAAAAAGGAAGTATAACAAAATTCTAGTAACATTCGTATTGTAGGAAATTTAGTATTTCTTCTCAGAATAACGACAAGGTTTTTTTTTTGTTTTTGTTTTTTTTTTGTTGTTTTTTTTGTTTTTGTTTTACACACATAAATTTTGTACTGAGTTACAGCCCACGTCTTTTATTTTCTTTAGACATGGACTTGGTAAGTTCTTCAAGCTGGCCTTAAACTAGACATCTTCCTTCCTCAGCCTCCCAAGTGTGTAGCCTGGATTACAGATGTGTGCCACTGTAGCTGCCTTGTTTTTTTATATTGTTATTAAATTTTCTCTGGTTGAAATTTGCTAATTGGTCAGCTTACATTGTGTGATGCACACCTGTAATCCCAGCACTCTGGAAGAGGGTTCACAAGTGGCAGCCCATCCTGAACAAGTTAGTGACTTCGCAAAACCTTCTCTCAAAAGAAAAGTAAGGGTAGAGGATATAGCTCATTTTGATGGCCTTGAATTCAGTTCAGTCCCCAGTACCACAAAAACAAAATTTAATAATTCAGCTAATTTTTTTTTTTTCTTTTTTCGGCACCGGGGATTGAACTCACAACCTCGCGCCTGGCAGACAGGCGCTTAAGTCACTGAGCCAAACTCCTGGCCCTGGTTTTTTGAGGCAGGGTCGCACTGTGTAGCTCAGGCCGGCCTTGCGCTCGCTTTGTAGTCCAAGCCGGCCTCGAACTCACAACGCTCCTCCTACCTCAGCCTCCCGAGTGCTCTTTTTTTTTTTTCCATACTGGGGATTGATCCCAGGGTCTTTTTGCTGAGTTACATCCCTAGCCTTTCCTTTTTATTGTTGTTTTTTCTGTTTTTGTTCACTTGTTTTGAGACAGAAGCTCACTAAGTTGCCCAGGCTGGGCTTGAACTTATGTTCCTCCTGCCTCAGCTTCCCAAAATGCTTGGAGTAAAGGTATGCAGTATGGCTTGTGGCTTAAAAAAATAAAGAAAGTGAATAGTGGGGCCAGGGTTGTAATTTACTAGTAGGGCACTTGGTTAGCATACATGAAACTTTGTATCCAATTCCCAGATCCAAAAGACAAAAAAATTGGAGATAGACAAAGATGCTTTATGCTTATTTTTTTTCTGTTAACCATTCTTTGGCATTTTACACTCAGATAATTTTATCATATTAATGAAATATGTATTCGTTTTAATTTCTTTTTCTTCCTTTTTTTTTTTTTTATTTTGTTGTTGTTTTGTTTTTGAGACAGGATTTCACTTATGCAGTTGAGACTGGCCTTGAACTCACTTTGTAGCCCAGGCTGGCCTGGAACTCTCAGCAATCCTCCTACCTCAGCCTCCCAAGTTCTGGGATTATAGACTTGCACCACCATGCCAAGCTGTCACTTCATTTTTATAGAAAAATATTCCATTGAAATTATTTTAGACAGAACAAAGCTTGTATTTGCATTTTGCACATCAAAAATAGTTTATTTTGAGAAGAACCTTTTTCAAGTTAGCATAATTGGAGAGAGTTGCTGTGGGACTATCCGTATGGAGTAATGCTTCATCTAAAACAGAAATTTGTGATCTAGGGTTCATGAATAGAATTTATAGCACATTAAAATCTTTAAAAATTGTATGTTTTCACTAACTTCTAAAATGACAACATTTTTCCATTTATATGTAAGCTGAACAAATTGCAGTAGTATTAATGATAAATTGCAACTTGGTTACCAATAGAAATCAGAAAATATTTTATGGGATGTTTTGATAACTCCAAATAATTTACAGTCATCAGTATTTAACATTTTTAGTTATTAGTTCTACTACTGTATTTTGTTACTTAATGTATTATTTTTAAAAACCCGCATATTTCTCTGTGAATTTCTTTTTAATATTATGGTAATTTCTGTGCAGTGGATTTTGTTTATAATCGTACTTACAAGTTTAAAAATGTTATTTTAAGCCACAAAGTATTTCAGCGTTTCCATACTTTCAAAGGTGTCTGAGTCATTGGTAAGGCTAAAGCTTCTAATTTAGAAGCATCATAGTTGAAAAAGGAAATCCTTGTCTCTTCAGCTATTTTTTTCTTTTGATCAGGAGTAGGTAATAGTAGTGAAGGTGGAAGAGGAAAGGCAGGTGCAAAACTTTTCCAAGATTTTCAGATGTTAAGTAGAATCTGGACTCATCCTTGGTGTTTACAACTGGACTACATTAGCAAAGAAAATAAGGTAAGTCAGATTCCTAAACTTGTTTGAAAGGTATCTACTGGGGGCAGAATACCTTAGAGAAAAGGTCAAATTTTGCTTACTGTATACTAGAAGCAATTTTGTACTTCATTAAATCAACCCCTTTTCTTTTTCATTATTCATGTATGGTGCAGTACATAATAATTATATTCATCTTACAGAATTGGTACATACACATTTCATGTTTTGATCATTTTTACTCATTTCTAATTCATTTGTATTTGTCTGGAATGCACTTATGAGTGTGGAAAGAGTTTTAAACATTCTTTTATTGAGCCCATTTAAAAAGTTTTCTTTGAATCGAATGTGGTGGTGCTCATAATTTTAGCACATGGGAGAGTGAGGCAGGAAGATTTCAAATTGGAGGCAAGCCTGAGCTACATAGTTCAAAGGTAGCCTAAGCTAGATAGCCAGACCATGTCTCAAAAAAGAAATAAAAAATCTTGTATTTTGAAATAATTTTAATTTTGTTCCTTTTTTTTTTTAACCTAGGATCGAACTCACAACCTCATGCCTGCCAAGCAGGCACTTAGGCCACTGAGTTAAATCCCCAGTCCTATTTTTTGAGACAGGGTCTCACTATGCAGTTCAGGCTGGCCTTGAACTCACTTTGTAGTCCAGGCTGGTCTTGAACTCCCAATGATCCTCCTGCCTCAACCTCCCGAGTGCTGGGATTACAGGTGTGTGCCACCACACCTGGTTTGTTCCTTGTATTTTGAGAGGGGGACTTGCTTTGTCATGCAGGCTGGCCTTGATCTCACGATGTAGCCCAGGCCGGCCTTGAAATTGAGGCAGTCCTCCTGCTTCAACCTCCTGTGTGCTGGGATTATAGGCGTGCACCACCCTGCTTGGCTTGAAATAATTTTATAAACATACCAAAAATAGCTCAGTGCATTTCCTTGTACGGTTTGCCCAGTTTTTCCTAATGTTAACATCTTGTATAACCATAATAAAAATGATGAAAAGTAAGAAATTAACTTTGGTACAATACTATTAACTGAACAGTGGATTTTTATTTGGACTTAATCTTTGTTTCTACTTGTGTCATCTTTCTTTCCCAGGTCCTCCCACTATATAGTCTTTCTGTTTGATCTTTTTTATTTCCTCCAGCCTGTGATAGTTCCTCAGTACTTCCTTTCTCAAGGCAATTAACTTACCCTTAAATGAAATAAAACATCATGGTAATTTCCAGTATACACTGAAATAAGCTATTGAAACATTTGTCATTTTTTTTCCTCTAGGGATATTTTGATGAAGATAGTATGGATGAATTTATAGCTTCAGATTCTGAGGAAACCTCCATGAGTTTAAGCTCCGATGATTACACAAAGTAAATTGAGTATTTTTGTGTCCTGAATTGACATATTTCAAATTTCTACTTGCTGATTGTCCTCTGATAATTGACTTTTTATCTTTACTGTGCTTTCCTAGTGTTCTGAATTTGTTTTCTTTTTTTTAGAAAGAAAAAAGCAAAGGGAAAAAAGGGCAAAAAGGATAGTAGCTCAAGTGGAAGTGGCAGTGACAATGATGTTGAAGTGATCAAAGTCTGGAATTCAAGATCTCGTGGAGGTGGTGAAGGAAATGTGGATGAAACAGGAAACAACCCTTCAGTTTCCTTAAAGCTGGAAGAAAGTGAGTCTAATGCATGTTGCCTTTATTATGGAACATTGATTTAGAAAATGTTAAGTCATTAGAGCTTTTTCTAGTCATTTATTACTCTTATAATTTGACGCGAAGGAATTTCATTCCTCATATTATAAGAGTCTAAGATAATCCAGTACATATAATTACAACAAATATCTGATAAATATTTAATTATAGGCAAGTATCTTTGTGCTCTCTTGTATTTGGGAGGAAATGAAAACAGTTAAAAGTAATGTTTATTTTTGCATGTATATACCTAAACTCTGTTACTCTGAGTCTATGTGTAGGCTAACAGTTCTTGAATAACCTTGTAATGTAGTTGATATCTTTAGTTGTATAAATTAGTGGTAGAACTGAGATTGAAACAAAGTTAAGTAATCACAAAACCACTAGGCATTTTCAATTAACTATATAGACATAATTGGAAGCATTTCAGGGAGTGAAGTTTGATTATAGTTAACTTTATTAAATAAAACTAATTTTAATCATTTAATCTTCTTTCTAATTCTTCTTGACCTATAATTGTTAATTACTTTCAGTGTCCTCTGAATCATGTACAGTGTGTGTCACCCTGATTTATTTATTTTTTTACCTTTTCTCCCTCTCATATAAAAAGTTTTAGAATGAACTCTCCATCAATTTAATTTGTCTTTACCCATATATATGTTGACAGATTAGTGTTAATATTGATGGATTAGTGTTGAGCCTTTATATCCTCCTAGTGCAGCCTGACTCTGTTTCTTGGACCTTTAAAGCTAGGCTCAGGGCTGGGAATCTCTCAGTGGCGCAGCACCTGCCTTGGCAAGCACAAGGTCCTGAGTTCGATTCCTGGTACAAAAAAAAAGCTAGGTTTAAATGTCAAAATATATGAAATATCAAACATTTGAAGAGAGAACTGTGTAATGGCTTTGAGAATTTGTTAGTTGGGAGTTGTAATGCAAAGCAGGTGAAAAGAGATTTACTTTGGAGTCAGGTGAATGATCCTGAGTCAAGTAAGACTGACTGGTCTCCTGGTCTGCAGCAGAACCAACTTGGTGATTCTGTATTAAGCATTTCTCTTTAGTATTTCTGTTGCATAGACAGATGGCAGCCAAACCACGAATCCTGTTTTTTCCCAAGAAGTTAGAAGAGCATTAAAAATTAAACTACACAGTTTTCTCTTTTTTTCTTTTCTTCTGCCCCCTTTCCCCCTCATTATTTATAAAAACATTCTTTTCATTTTTTTCCTCACATTGTTTTTTTTTTTCTTGTCCCTTATTTTCTTTCCCTCTCACCCTTCTCCTAGTCCTCTTCTCATTGGAACATTTTTTCCCATTGCCCAATATCTATTATAGCTGGCCATGGTGGCACAGTCCTGTAATCTCAGCACTTGGGAGACTGAGGCAGGAGGATCACTGTGAGTTCGAGGCCAGCCTGAACTACATAGTGAAATTCTGTCTCAAAAAAGTAAAAAAAATTTTTTTTTGTTATACATTTTGGTCCTTATTTACATTTTTGGTATCTCACACCAGAGAAATAATGTGATATTTGCACATGTATGTCTGACTTATTTTACTTAAGGCTATGATCTCAAAGTGCATCTATTTACCTAGAAATGTCTCAAGCTTATCCTTTTTCATGGCAGAGTATTACTCTATTGTATTAAAAATAAAAAATAAAAATCATTGGTGGATGGACATTTGGGCTGTTTCTAAGATTTAGCTATTACAAACTGCTGCTTTAAACATGTGTCCATATATAGCTGTGGTATGATGCTTTTAATTCTTTCAGGAAAATACCAAGAAGGGGAATAGCTTGGTTGAATGGGACCTCTAATCCTAATTTTTTAGGAATCTCCATACTGATTTCAAAAGTGGTTGCACTAGTCTACACTCCCACCAACAGGGGAGAAAGGATCATTTTTCCCTCCAGCCCCTCCAGCCTTTGTTATTGGTAGATTTCTTATAATAGCCATTCTTTCTAGAGCAAGATGGAATCTCAGAGTTGTTTTAATTTGTATCGCTCAAATGACCAGTGGTGTTGAACATTTTTTCTTTTTATTTTATTTTATTTTATTTTATTTTATTTTATTTTATTTTTTGCAGTTTTGACTTATCTGAGAGATGTCTATTCATTTCAGATGCCCATTTTGGATTGGGTTTTTTAATTTGAGGGCTCTGATTTTTTTGAGTTCTTTATATATTCTAGATATCAGACTCTTGTCTGAGGAATAGGTGGCAAACATTTTTTCACACACCTGTAGGTTGTCTTTTCACTCTGTTGGTGCTTTCTCTTGCTGTGCAAAAGCTTTTTAATAAGATGAAATCCTAGTTGTTGATTCTTTGTGATAGTTCCTGTGCAACTGGGATTTTATTCATAAAGTCTTTGCCTACACCAGTGTCTTACAAGAGTTCTACCTATTCTGTATTCTAGTAGATTTAGTGTTTCTGTTTTAATATTTAGATCTTTGATCCATTTTGATTTTAGGGTAATGCATGGTGAAAGATATGGGTCTTATTTTTTTTTCTTTAAAGACAGGGTCTCACTGTGTAGTTCAATTGTCCTTGAACTCACTAGCTAGCCCAGGTTGGTCTCCAACTCACAGTGATCCTCCTGCCTCAGCCTCCCAAGTGTTAAGATTATAGGCCTGCACCACCACACCCAGCCATAGATCTAGCTTTAATGTTTGGCATGTGGAGAGCCAGTTTTTGTAGCACCATTTACCAAAGAGGTTTTTTTTCCAGTGAAGATATTTGGCTCCTTTGTCAAAGATAAGGTAGCTGAATGTGTTTGGAATTTCTGCTAATCTGTTCCATTGATCCTTGCATGTTTCTTTTTTCTTTTTGTCAGTGCCATACTGTTTTTATCACAGTAGCTTGGTAATATAATTTCATGTCAGGGATTGTGATATCCCTTGCCTTGCCTTTGTTTCCCAGAATTGCTTTTGCTATTCTAGGTCTCTTCTGCTTCCAGATGAATTTTAGGATTGTTTTCTCTAATTCTGTTAAGTATGCTATTTGTATTTTGGTCAGGATTGCATAAAATCTGTGTAACAATTTTGGAAGTATAGCCATTTTCACTATATTGGTTTTTCCTACCCAAGAACAAATATCTTTCCATTTTCTGATATATCCTCTTTAATCTCCTTTTTCAAAGTACTGTAGTTTTCATTGTAGAGTTCTGTTCCTTAGTTAGATTGATTCCTAGGTATTTCATTTTTGTGGATGCTATTGTGAAAGATCTGGTTTCCCTAATTTCTGTCTCAGTGAGTTTGTGTACAAGAAAGCTATTGATTTTTGAGTATTGTATTTCAGCTATGTGACTGAATTTGGTTATTAAATTTAGAAGTCTTTTGGTGGAGTTTTTGGGGTCTTCTATTTAGAGTATCATATCATTCACAAATAATGATAATTTAGCTTCTTCCTTTCCTATTCTTTTTTTTTTTTTTTCGTGTGTGTGTGATACTGGGAATCAAACTCATAACCTCGTACTTGCCAGGCAGGCACTTAAGCCATTGAGCCAAACTCCCAGCCCTTATTTTCTTATTCTTATTCCTTTTATTTCTTTCTCTTGTCCGATTGGTCTGGCTAATATTTCTAGAACTAGATTGAAAAAGAGTGGTGACACTGTGTATCCCTGTCTTATTCCAGATTTTAGAGTGAAAGCTTTTGGTTTTTGTCCATATGTTGCTGGCTGTTGGTTTGTCATAGAGGGCTTTAATCAGATTGAGATAAAGAACGTCTATTCCAATTTTCTGTAGGGTTTTTATCACGAATGGGTGTTGGGCTTCATCAGATGCTTTTGCTGCATCTATTGAGATTATCATGTAGTTTTGTCCTTGACTCTGTTAATATGGTGTATTACATTTCTTAATGTACATATGTTAAAACATCCTTGCATCCCTTGGATGAATCCTACATGGTCATGGCGTATAATCTACTTGATGATTTCCTGCCTTTTGTTTGCCAGAGAATTTTTGCATCTGTGTTCATTAAGGAGATTGCCCTGTAGTTCTCTTTTTAGTCGGATCCTTCTCTGGTGTTGGTATCGGGGTAATACTTGCTTCTAGGAATGAATTCAGGAGGATTATGCCCCTTTCAATTTCATTAATGAGTTTGAGAAATAGTGGCATTTGATCTTCTCTAAATTTGTTATAGAATTCAACAGTGAGTTTGTTAGGGCCTGAGCTTTTTTTTGTTGTTAGGGTTTTAATTACATCTTCAGTTTCATTGACTGGTACTGGTTTATTTAGAATTTTTATATCTTCTTAATTCAGGTTTGGTAATTCATATGTACCTAGTGAAACCCTTTTTTTTTTTATTTTAAAGAGAATAAAACCAAGCAAAATAAAGCAGAATAAAGCCAATCGAAACAAACCAGTGTAAGTGACGCAGGGCTTCAAAACAGTAGGAAATCAACAATGGTTACCATAATACCTCTGTTGTCTTCAAAATAGCTGCAGATACCTTCAGACATAGTAAAAATCAAGCAAAACAGAACAGAATAGAACCAGTAAAAACAAAACAATGAATGCAATAAAGGACTTCAAAAAAAAGGTACATATGAATTACCAAAGCTGAATTAAGAAGATATAAAAATTCTAAATAAACCAGCATCAGTCAATGAAACTGAAGATGTAATTAAAACCCTAACAACAAAAAAAGTAAATCCAAATATAATAATAGTAAATCCAAAATAGCTACCATAATATATCTTGTTATCTTTGAAATAGCTGCCCATGCCATCAGATATAATAAAATCAAAGAAAGCAAAACAGAATAAAACCCAACCCAACAAAAAAATGAAAATGATACAGAACTTCAAACTAATATGATAGGAAATTAACAATGGCTACCACCTTTAGAAGGAGATCCCCCCATAGAGGCTACATTGCGTATTATTATCCTCTGAATAGATGATCAGACTACCAACTGCAAAGTCAATCAAACGCTAAACACTACAAGCATTAAGTTGTATTTTACCTCAATAGCTATAATCTCAGCCTGTGTTTCTCCAGATCAGCTGGTTGCTTACTGTGTGTTGGGGGGAGTGGCTTTTCTTGTTTCCCAGCCCATGCACCAGAAGGGGCTGGCGTCTGGCTCTCCCCACAGCAGCCAGTGCATGGCATTGATTTGCAGGGAGGGCATGCTTCTTGGTGACTTGTTTTCTTCCCCTGCAGTTTGCAAATGGCACTGACTCACGAGAAAAGGCTGGTGTCTGGTTGTCCCTGCAGTGGCCCATGCATGGCATTGATTCACAGGGAGGGCTTGCTTCTTGGTGACTTTTTGTTCTCTTCCCCTGCAGTTTGAATGGCGCTGACTCTCGGGAAAAGGCTGGCATCTGCCTTTTCCCCAGCAGCCTGCACATGATGTCAATTTGCAGGGAGGGCTTGCTTCTTGGTGACTTCTTGTTCTCTCCCCGCCCACCCCCCGGAAATAGTAACCTTAGATGTAATTCTATATTGGTGTTCCTGTGGGATACCTAGAAGAAATAAATGCAAAAATGAAGCATCATTTTGGAAAGCATGACTTTAGTGAAGACTGACCATTACTCTCACATGTTACAGCTGCAGTGAAAATAACATGGAAGTAAAAATTATAGACTACTTGAAGGAAACAATATAGAAAAAGTTGACAACAAAAACAAAAAGTTAGCAATCAACCTGAGGAAAGTTAACACACTAAACAAATAGCCTGAAATAGATAATAAAGAACTTCAGATAGGAGAACTCTGGATTAACGTTTCAAAATAAGTATGTCAAAAGTGCTATTTAAAAAATTGTAAGTTGCCAGGCATAGTGGCTACATAGTGAACTCAAGACCAGCCTGAACTACACAGGAAGACTGTATTTTAAGAAAAAATCATAAGTATAACTTTATGCCAGGTAATTTAAAACTTATATAAAATGGAGCATGTTCAGGCCTGGGGCATAGCTTAGTGGTATAGCACTTGGGTAGCATGCACAAGGTACTGGGTTCAATCCTCAGCACCAAACAAACCAACAAACTGGATTATGTTCAAGAGAAATGGAATTTCAAGTGTTCATTTCAGTTATATCATGGTAGTCAAAACTGAGAAACAATCTAGATATCTGTGAACTGGAGAACTCTTAAGTGATGATATATTCATGTAGTGAAATTCTGCATGGCAGACAGAATGATCGAATAGTAGCTCAGTGGCAATCCTGAATAAATCCTACTTTGAGTGAGAAACCACATTAAGTGAAAAAGTAATTTGTGAAAAAGTAATTTGCAGAATGATGTAAGCAATATGGTACCATTTATATATGATTTAAAAATATGCAAAGATGGTATTCAGATTAGAAATACATATGTAATAAACGTAACAAAAATGCATACAAGTAAATACAGAATTTAGGGGATTAGTTACCTTTTAGAAGAAAGAGAATGAGATTAGATAGGGTTACATGTTTCATCAGAATTTACCAGTGTTAAGTTTTGAAGATGAGATTATGAAGTAAAGCTATTCGTTATATTCTGTATACTTTTCTGAGTATGTAAAATGTTTTAGAACAAAAATATATTACATATTAAAGTAATTTGAATTATAAAGAAGTGGAAATAAAATATGTAATCAGATTAAACCTATATATAGTGGTACCTCGGTTTATGAGCTTAGTTTATTCCACGATTTTTAAAAAGATGGCCACATTTGTGTTTGTATGGGAAAGATGGCCATGGTCCCTTTTTGTTACCTGAAGTAGAGTCTGCAAACAAAAGCAACATTTTGCCAAACGTTTTTGTTTGGGAACCAAATTATTAACAAGCAAAAGCATTCATGAACTGAGGTACCACTGTATTCTGTGTTTTGAATCCAACTACTTATGTTTAAATTTTTAATAGATTATTTTGTGCTTGCATCTTCTATAGTGAAAGTCTAAGGAAAAAGAAGAACAAAATGATTGAACATAATAACACAGTTCTCAGGTCAATTCTTTGACTTTTGCAGAATTCTAGTAGAATTTTGAAATGTTTCCTGTCCTGCAGATGTTTTCTGTGTGATCCCCAATTCTGTCTCTGTTGATTTCTATCCCTTGGAGTGTATATTCTGGATTTTCTTTCTCAGGACCTTGGGCAATTACATCTCTCTGGGTCACTGTCTGAGTTCCCCACCCTTGATTCCAAGATGTATCTCTCATACTTGTACTCTCTCAGGGTCTCTCTCTTTGTTTGCTGTCACTTGGCATTTATCCCAAGCCCCCTCTTCCTCTCTGTTTGTCTGTCTGTCTTTGTCTCTGTCTTTTAACCCTCTCTTCTAAATCTTCATCACTATCCTTCTTTCTCAAATTCTGTCCATGCTTGTGTATTCCTATTTTTCTTGGTCTCATTCAGTTTTTTTTTCCTGATTTACTTACTTCTTCATTTTTTTTTTTTTTTTTTTAGGCAAAGCTATTTCATCTTCTAATCCAAGCAGCCCAGCTCCAGACTGGTACAAAGATTTTGTTACAGATGCTGATGCTGAAGTTTTAGAGCATTCTGGAAAAATGGTACTTCTCTTTGAAATTCTTCGAATGGCAGAAGAAATTGGGGATAAAGTGTAAGTCCTTTCCTATATTTTTAATATAAGTGAACCTTATTACTTTTTAATCAGTTTTTAATATCTTGTTTATATTTTCCTCTCAAAGATGTAATTTCTTTGATTAGTGTAGTTGTAGAGCAATGCTAGTAATTATGTTCCTTAGAAATAGCTAGTTTCGAATGCATATTCAGGTTATTGCTTCTGTATTATTTTCCACCTGTAGCTATTGCTCCTTGAGGTTTTTTCTTTGGCTCAAGCTTTTAGTTAATATGTATGTTTTGATAGCCACAAAGTTATTTTTCAGTTCATGTGTTGTGGCTTCTACCCTGTCACTTTTTTATTTATTTATTTTTTATTTTTTTATCTTAAAGATAGTAAAATCCAACTGAACATAACAGAACAAAGTCAATCAAAACAAAGCAGTAGAACTGGTACAGAACTTCAAAGAAAGATACTAGGAAAGCAATAGCTACTATAGTATATCTTGTTATTTTCAGAATAGTTGACTATTCCATAAGGTATAGTAAAATCAAACCAACAACAAAACATAATAAAACCAATAAAAACAGAATATGAAATAAAGCAAAAAAAATAAAGAATTAATCAGAATAAAGCAAAACAATGAGACCAATATTGGGCCTCAAAGACAAGACAGAAGAGAATCCCCCATATTTGCTACATTGCATACTGTCATCTTCCCAAGAGATGCTCAGACTGCGGGCTCCAGGCCTGTAAAATCAACTGAACAATACAAGCATTTAGTTACTTTGTGTACTGTAGTTGCTATCAACTTAGCCAGTCCTCCGAACCAGCAGGTTGCTTACAGGGTGGTGGTGGTAGTGGTGGTGGTGGTGGTGGTGGTGGTGGTGGTGGGCCCTTGATTCTTAGCCCCCACGCCAGTAGGCCTATGGGAAGCACATCTCTTTCCCTTCCTGGAGTCTGCGCCGGTTACGCATACTCACCAGGAAGGCAGGCTAGTTGTTTTCTGGTTGGATCCTCCCTGACCCAATGTGGCAGGTTCTCAAGAGGTACATCTCTTTCTCTTCCTGGAGTCCACACCAGTCGTGTGCACTCACCAGGAAGGCAGGCTAGTTGTCTTATGGTTGTAGCCTCCCTGACCCAATGTGGCAGGATCTCTAGAGGCATATCTCTTTCTACCCTGTCACTTTACAGAGACCATTTACCTCCCGCAAAGTTACTGGTCACCTTCTAATCCCCAAATCTAATGGACATCTCTGAACCTTTTACTGTTTATTCTTTTGAAAGTTTGTCTTCTGTTATTTTTTTTACTCCCGTTTGCTTTATTTCAAATATTTGTGCCACCACTATCTTTACATCTCCACTCCCATACTCACTTTCAAATTATTAGTCAAAAAACGTTTTTAAATTTTGGGAGGTTTTGGTTTTGGTTTTGGTTTCTCACTATGTAGTCCAGACCTATTTTGAATTCACTGTGTAGTCCAGGCTGGCCTCAAATTTGTGGTGATTCTCCTGCCTCGGCCTCCCAAATGCTGGAATTACAAGTGTGTCCCATCACACCTCGGTAAAACTTTGAAGTAGACTTATTGTTACAAAGCCACAACATCTGATCATAGATACTTTTTAAAGGTATCATTGATACTTTTCATAATTTAACATAAAATAATCTTCTATTTAAAATATTTTTGACCTTATCTCTTTAGCTATTCTGAAAAGAGGCAAAAACCTCTGTCATTTTCCCATGCTACCTTTTAATATACTCTATTCTTTTTTTTTTTTTTTTTTTCCGGTACTGGCAATTGAACTCACAACCTTGCGCCTGCCAGGCAGGCGCTTATGCCACTGAGCTAAATCCCCAGCCCAATATACTCTATTCTTAACACATTCTAATGTACTTATTTATGTCTTTTCATTGGATTGGAAGCTGTTTGAAGACACAGGCTATTTTATTCTGTTTTATTAATCACCATTCTTAGAACGTAGTGAGTGCTAAGAGGTTTTATGGTTTTCTCTTCTTTTCTTTCTTTGTTTCTTTGTTTGTTTGTTTCTTCCTTTCTTTCTTTTGATTATAAATAGCTTCTTATAGAGAAACAAATGGTTCAGGTGAGGGATTATGTTAGTTTAGGATGGAGTATTAATAATGGTGACTAAAGGTATATTTTGAAGTAGAAGCAAGACTTTGATAGGGTGCAATAAGATGAAAGTACCCAAGCTAGACATGGTGGCACATACCTGTAATCCTAGCAGCCAGGAAGCTGAGACAGCAGGATTGAGAGTTTGTGGCCTGCCTGGTCTAACAAGGCTCTGTCTCAAAAAAGAGTAGTCAAAGAAAGACTTCTAGGTTTCAAGTTTATTAGAAGAGTGTAAAAAGTTGTCTCTTCATTTCCTACCCAGTGCAGGAATTTCTACTGTGTTCATTATAATAGGTATCCACTTAGCCTTTCCTATGATGGACTATTTGTTATCTTAAAATGCTACCTATTTGACTACTTCAAATTATTAGACAACATATCCTTAAATTTAGCTTAGACCCTATCCTTACAGTTGGTTTCCCTCTGGTCTAATGCAGAACGTATCTATTCCATATTTTACTTTTATAGTGATTATTTTTATTTATAAGCCAAACAGGTAAAACAGTGTTCATTCACATTGTAAAACTTACAATTCTAGAATTGTGGTTAGCGCTGATTATTTGTCCAGTAGTTTTTAAGGAAAAGTTCAGATATCAACCAGAAAAAATTTTATAATAAGTATTCATACATTTATATTTAACTATCCTTCTCCATGAATCCCTTTTATTTTGCTGATGCATTTCAAAGTTCTTTTTAAACATTACTGAATTAAATCATTCCTTTTCAAAAAATGGTGTTATCTCTCTTCTCACTTTTAGCCTGTCCTTTTTCCTTGATCTCTTCTTTGTATGTCATAATTTTAGTCCTGACCACGTGGTTGTGTATATACTTCAGTTTGTTAACCACTCCTGTCAAAATCTGATCTCAATAAGCAAAACACTTCAGTTGAGTTCTTATTAACTGTTTTATTTTGGATCTAGTGCTTCCATTCATGCAACTGAACATAGATGTGTTTATTTCAATATCTAAATAACATTATTGGTTTATAATAAATTTTTTTAGAGTAACTACTGTCAAATGAGATTTTCCCATTCTTTATTGGCATAACTGATCTTTTGAGCCCAAATGAAAAATTGGTATTTCACAGGGCAAGAAATAAATTAATTTTAGTTATTTTACCTAGTGTTATGCTATTAAATGTTTCACAGTTCCCTCCCATAATGAAAATAAAGAGAAAAGGGAAGTAATCACGAAAGAAGCACCCTGATGTATAATATTTGGTGGTTTCCCTGGTGTAACTCCCATCATAGACAGTTTCACATGAACAACATTACACTAGACGTGGAAAAAGATGGTAACAGTCAACTTTCTCAATCTAGGCTTGTTATAGTCAATGCCTGGATAGAACTGGTTTCAACACAACCCTCTGACTTACTTTCTATTATTTAAATATTCATTTTTGATTGAATAGTCTTAGCTTTTTATTTTATGTGAATTTGGTAAATAGTGTTTTTATATCTTCATGTGACTTACTAATAAAATACATATAACCAAAATGGCTTATTTAGATATAAACATTTTCATCAGTCAAGACAATAATTCTTCATGTGTTCCCCTACTAGAAAAGTTTACCATAGATATCCATTACTACATTGTTATTTAGATTGCTTTAGGTTCTTTATGGTAAGACTTGTCTGAGCTTAGTGTTTCTCAGGACAGCCTTAATTGGTTACTGACTCAGATTAACCTCTTTTCCAGCATGGTAGCCCAAATCTCATATTAATTTCAATTTAATAACCAGAATTCTAGAAATGAAATGTTTCCGATTTATAAGAACCACAAAGAAGCCGGGTGTGGTGGTGCACGCCTTTAATCCCAGCACTCGGGAGGCTGAGGTAGGAGGAGCGTTGTGAGTTCGAGGCCGGCTTGGGCTGCAATGCGAGCGCAAGGCTGGTCTGAGCTACATAGTGCGACCCCGCCTCAAAAAACCAGGGCTGGGAGTTTGGCTCAGTGGCTTAAGCACCTGCCCTGGCAGGTGTGAGGTTGTGAGTTTAATCCCCGGTGCCGGGGGGGAAAAAATACCAAGAACTTATTTAGTAGCTCTGAATGCATTATTTCAATGAAGTTTTTATTCTGGGAAAGATAATTGGACAACGGAAGGCTTAAGGTATAGGCTTTGATTATTTAAACTGAACATCAGGCATCAGTTAATTTCCTTGCCCTTATTCTAGAAGTAAGCCAATAGAATATAATAGAATCCAACATTGCAGGACTCAGAAAATGCATGTATTTAATTTCAGCAGCTATTTCATAGCTTCAGTTTCTTTTTTTGTTCCACTAAATCTGAAGACTTCTAACAGTGAGTATTGAAGGCTCTTTTGGAATCAGAAGCACCTCCTTCTCCTATAGTAGAATTGTCAGAGTCAAAACAAAATTTAAAGAAAACATGCTTGCCACAGGTATATAGTTTATTATATATTGACCTATTATGTTTGCATATATAAGGGAGAAGAGACTCTCCTCATTTTACTTCTAGATTTTTAAATTTCCATTGTATAAGTATGTCTCTTTGCTTCCAGATTTACCAATTCAATGTACTTTTCATCTACTAATCATTGGGTTAGATTAGAGCACTGGTTTTCAAACTTTCTGAGCCCCTGCCAGGTAGTGACCTAAAACAGGGTAACAGATGAGTGACATTTTTTTCACAGTGCCTAATATAACTTTCTTTGTTTATTTTAATTCCACATATAGCTTTATGTTAACAAATAATTTTTATGGCTAAGATGGAGTTATCAAACCACTAGGCTAGCTGGACGTGGTGGTGCGTACCTGTAATCCCAGCTCTCTGGGAGGTTGAGGTAGGAAGATTGCAAGTTTGAGCCCAGCCTGGGTAGCTTAGTGAGACCCTGCCTCAAGATAAAAAAATAGAAAAACAGCTGGAAATGTAGCTCAGTGTAGTTTTTATATTCAATCCCTAGTACTGCCAAAAACAAAAAACACTAGAACCAGAAGTTTGCAGGCATCTTTGAAATGAAATGACAGGATATTGTAGAATACATTTGAATTGTTGGAATAATTTTAGTAGAAAGAGTTTTTAAACTTTCATATTCTCCAGACAACATCTTTTGTAGAGCAAAGCTTTGTAATTTTGGTGGAATCTAGTTGGTTTTTGGTACTGGGGATTAAATTCAGGGCTTTCATCTGAAGAACATGCCCAGCCCTTTTGAATTTTTTTTCTGAGGCATGGTCTCACTAAGTTGCCCAGGCTGGGCTCCAGCTTGTGATTCTCTTGCCTCTGCCTACCAGAGTGCTAGGATTATAGGCATGTGCCACCACACCTGGCATGAAGTCCAGTTTTTCCATTTTTTCACCATACTTTCACTATCATGTTGGAAAGCTTTATCTAACCCAGAGTTATAAAGAATTTCTCCTACGTGTTCTTCTAAACCTTCTGTGGAATATACGTTTTACCTATATTGAGTCAGATTTTGTATAAGCATGAAATTTAGTTTATTTTGCATCTAGATGTCCAATTTTTCCCAGACCATTGTTGAAAAGACTATCGCTTTTTCATTGCCTTTACCCTTTTGTCAAAAACTAGCTAACCATATTATATGAGATTATAGCTGGACTTTGCTATTCCATTGATCTGTTCCAGGCCTTTGACCAGCAGTAAACTACTTTGATTATTGAACCTTAAGTATTGAAATCATGTAGTTAGGCCTCTAACTTTGTTTTTTTTAAAATTGTCTTGGCTACTATATGATTCGCATTCCAATATGAATTTTGTAATCAACTTGTTGATTTCTTTTAAAAAATATACTCTCAGAAGTTTGATTATAATTGTATTAAATTTCTAGATGTCTTTACTAGGCAAATCTTCTAATCTGTGAACATTAATCTCGTTTTTTTCAGTCTTGTTTTTAGTCAGTCCCTCATATCTTTGGACTTGATTGAAGATTTTCTTGAATTGGCCAGTAGGGAGAAAACAGAAGATAAGGATAAACCTCTTATTTATAAAGGTAAGTTACAAATATTTGTTTAGCATAATTTTTAAATATTCATTTGAACATAGTGTACAAGTATTTTAACAACAAAAAGCTATCCAAAGTCTCAGAATCCTAATTATTTTATTCTTGTATTTTCTTCTTGTCTTTATCAACCTACATCTGGTCTTTATTTTTAAAATATTTTTCTTGTATATATTTTAATTTTATAACATGATATGAGATACAAATAGTAAAATGGTCTCTATAGTGAATCACGTTAATTTATCTGTCATCTTACATATTGGCTATATTGTGACAAGAGCAGCTAAAATCTACTTATCAAAATCTCTAATATAGTAATCTTTATTGTTGGAATTGTAGGATACAGTAACTTTATTTTTTTGAGGCAGAGTCTTGCTATTTAGCCCAGGCCAGCCTGAAACTTGCAGTGATCCTTCTGCCTCAGCCTCCCGAGTGCTGGGATTGCAGGCATGTACCACCACACCCAGTGATAAATTAATATTTTTTAAACAGCTTTTTAAATAAAAAAAAAAAAAAAACTTTTGTGGTACTGCACTATAGTCCAAGCCTTTTTTTGTTTTATTTTGGGACAGAACCTCACTAACTTACCCAAACTGGCCTTGAGCTTGGAGTCCTTTTCCCTAGACTTCCCAAGTAGCTAGATATACTCTATCATACTCAGCTAAGCAGCTTTATTAATATATAATAATTCACATCTTGTACTATTCGCCCATTTAAAGTGTAGAATCCAGTAATTTTAGTATATGTGCAGATATATGTTATTACCACAGTCAGTGTTTGAACATTTTAATGTTTTGTTTTGTTTGATTTGAGCCAGGGTCTCACTATGTAGTCAAGGCTGGCTGTGAACATACTGTGTAGCCCAAGGTGGCCTCAAACTCAAGATATTCCTACCTGAGAGTTCCCAGTGCTGGGATTATAGGCATATGCCACTATGCTGAGCTATCCTAGTGGTTTTATCCTAGTGGTTTTATCCTAGTGGTTTTATCTTAGTGGTTAGTGAGTTTATCCTAGTGGTTTCTGACCACTTAGTAAGGTTGACCATTTTGTCATATCCTTACTAATGTATTCTAACTTTATAAATTGTCTTCAGCAATATTTTTAAAGCCATAAGTTCAGTCTATCTTTTGAGTTACTGCTATTACTACTACTGCTATGACAATCATTGGGTATTGGGGACTGAAGGAGGGTCAGTGGGTATTGTAGGAAATTACACTATAGAGGATGATCAAACACACAATACAGGTTGAACATCTCTAATCTGAAAACTGAAAATCCAAAATGCTCTGAAATCTAAAACTCTTAAAGCACTGATATGATACTTCAAAAGTTTCAGATGTTGGAGCATTTTGGACTTCATATTACAAAGTCAGAAATGCTCAAGTGGTAGTCTATACAAATATTTCAAAATCCAAACACCTCTGAAACCTCAAACACTTGTAGTTCCAAGCATCCTGATAAGAAATTCTCAGTCTGTAATATGTGCTGTAATAGAGATAGAAATAATTTAAATCTTCTCAACAACCTTATGTAGTGGGTACTCTGATTATCCCCATATTTATATTTTAAAAAACTGAACTTTAAGAAGTTTATTTATCCTAAGTGGAAATGTTAGTAAATAGCGAGGAAGAGATTAAATTTGGGGAATAGGCAAGTCTGTACTTAACTACTAACCATTATTGGCTGTTTGTTTTTCTGTGTTGAATTCATGGAAGTGTTATTAGAAATCGTTCATTTGCATTATCATAAAAAGTATGTCAAAATGTTTTTTAAAATTGTATCTATTTCCGTTCATTTTTGGCTAGGTTACTTAATAATTATCCTATTCAAGTGACTGATGACAAATGTTATCATATCTTTTTATCCTACCATCTCTCTCAACATAGATATGTATGCCTTTTTGTAACTGAAAAAAATAAGAAGTCATAAATCAACTTTTTTAGACATTACTGTTACTGCATTTTTGCATCCTGGAGTCTCTTTCTAGATTTGGTTTCTAGGTTCTTTCTGTACTGATCAAACAATTGGTCAAGACAAGTACAAATGGTAGCAAAGTTTTATTAAAGGTAGGGAAGAAAATAGACTCTGCAGAGTGAGTTCAGGCTATGGAAAAATAAGAAAAGAAGCACACCCTACGGTGTGAGAATGGGCCACAATGGAAGAGTGAACACAGTGGGAAAAACTCAATGTGGACTGACCTGTGTGTCTTGCCCACTCCTCAGACTGAACTGCCCCAGGGAGCAGTGCTGCTCTGTTACCACAGAGTCAAAACTGCCCAGGATGACAGTTCTACTATGTTTTCTGTCATTTCAGAAAAAGTGTCCTTGTTCCTAGAACATGGCTATTTCAGCAGCTCATCAGGTTAGCAAGGAAAAGTTGTACACAACACCTAGTTCTTTACTCAAAAATTTACCCCAAAGGTCTTTCTATCTAGTGACCTGTAACACACAGACATAAGAAACTTTGCAGATAATAAAGTCTGGGGATTTTACCTAACTGCAGATCACATATCAAGGAAAACAGAGCTGGGTCTGGTGGTGTGCACCTGTCATCACAGCACTCAGGAGGTTGAGGCAGGAGGACTGCCATGAGTTCAAGGCCAGACTGGACCACACAACAAGGCCCTGTCTCACCTAAAACAAACAAACAAACAAACAACAGAGGCCACATTCTTCCTTTCTCGCCTCCCATGTGGTGAGACGCGCTAGGCTCTTTTATTCTTCAGCTGCCTACTTTTCTTTGGTAACAGAGAAAAAGTTAAAGGATTTGAGGAGTGTTTTTGTTTTTGTTTTGTTTTGTTTTTTGAACAGATGCAAGCATGACTGAGAAAGAAGGGACGAGGAGCAAGGAGGGAATGTAGCTTGCTTAGGGAAAAGGGAGGGGGGAAAAAAGCAAACCACTCAACCCCTTAGTTTGAGTCTATAGACTTCACCAGTTCCAGTGGATACCATTAGCTATCAATCACCTGGTTGACCACTAGAATCTGCATAGCTTAGGACATGTTCATAGCCACCCAAAAAGGGGAGCTGTGGCATCAGGCAGACTTAGCTTATACCCTTCAGTTTTGAGAGAGATCCAAAGAGCAGTTCAGAGAGCCTCCCTGAAACTAAATATGTTAAGGTCCCAGTAGTGTATATGCTTTGGAGACTGCTTCCTCCACTTTGATTTGGAGGCTAGTTTTCTGCACTCTGCCTCAGGATTGAGTTTCCCATTGCCAGCTGCATGAGAAACTGTGCATGAGGCACTAGATGGGGGCTTCCTTATTTGTGTCCCCCTGGATATTCTACATTTTTTCAGAGTCCCATCTAACCCAGGGATGGTGTATAGTGCTTACCTGAAGGAATACTTAGGCCACTATTGGGGGAAATTAGCCTAGGAGGGAATGGTTAAACTGCAGGGCAAAAGCATGCAGGCTCTGTGAGGAGTGAATGGTTAAACAATAAGTTTAGATTAATGAGGTATGTTGTGTCTGGCTGTTGTCCGTCCCCTTTCTCCAAAAAAACTGCCTAGCCTTAAGACAACTTCTTGTCCAAGATGCTTTTTTTCTACTTTTTTCTCTTAACACTAACATTCTAAATAAAATCTTGAGAGTTCTCGGCTTTGGTGTTGCTCCTGGGAGTCTCCCTAATTCTGGATGCTCTCTGTTGAATGGACCCTCTCTGGTCCTCTCAGTGGTTGAACCCAGTCTTGTGTCTGAGTGATCATTCATCCTCTATGCAGCTGTGGTTGCACACTGCAACAGCTACACATCTTGGAGTGTGCCTCCTGACATGTCTTTCCATTTCCAATCAGGGAGCAAACAACTCTTGTCTTCAGTGCTTTTACGTGTAAGCATTCATCTTCTAGGGGCTTAGGAGTCTGTACCTGCTGGGGAAAAAAAAATCAAAAGCCCCTATGGTTGCAACTGGAAAGAAAAAGATAAACCATGCTTCAGAGAAAACCTACACTCCAGAAACCCAAGGGATTGGGGGAAAGTGAGGACAAAGAAAGAAACTAAATAAAAAGCCATTTGGCTGCACTTACCCAACCAAAGTTGAGATCTCTGCAGTCTCTATGTCTCTTTTTAGGTCCCTTTGTGGTCACCAAGATAAATTAGGTTGGGTCTGAGTGTCCCCAAGTAAAGAACTTAACCCAACCTTTTAAAATAAGGTTTTTATGTTGATTCTTTGTAAATAATCTATTATCTACATTAAAAAAAATAAAGTAGTTAAGATAAATGGAAAAAAAATTAAAAAATAAAATAAAATAAGGATGCAGGTTTGCTAACAGCCTTCACGGAAAAAGAATTTTCAGGACATGTCAGTAGAAGAGACATGAAAAGGATTTATTGCAGGTAGATACAGGATGCACTCAAGAGCGGAGTGCAGGTGCTCAGAGAAATGAGGCAGTCACTGTCCAAAGTTGACATGTTGAGTCACCGAATTCTATATCTCAGTCTTCATACCCACACACACATGCACACACATACAAATAATGCCCATGAAATGGAATATGTGCTGAAATTTTTGACTAGCCAATAAAAATTTTTGGCACATAATTGACAGTAAGTATTTGCTCAGTGAATGAATAAAAGCATTCTTTGTTTCTGATTTTTAGCTGATTATTATCTAGTTGTTAATAAAGGGGCAAAAACCTGTCCAGTTACTAATTTAATTAAAAGCAAACCTTGTAAACAAAGTACAGTTAATTTAGTCATAATCTTTGGGAGAGTTTTAAAGGATTCTAATTGAACACCTTTTAGGAATTTTTCAAGCCAGGTGTGGTGGTGGTGGTATAATCCCAGCACTCAGGAAACTAAGGTAGGAGGATTGCCACAAGTTCAAAGCCAGCCTGGGATACATAGTGAGCTGAAGACCAGCCTAAACTGCATAGCAAGAGGCTATGCCAAAAAAAAAAAAAAAAAAGAAAAAGAAATAGAAAACCCAAAATCTGGGCTGGGGATTTAGCTCAGCAGGCACAAATACAAGCGTGTGGTCGTGAGTTCAATCCCTGGTACAAAAAGAAAAAAGAAAACACAAATTATTTTATGGGTGAAACATATTTTAAAAGTATGTATGCTCATCAATATCTATTTGAAAGAAACTTGTGATGAATTTATTTGTAATACAATAAGTACCCCTTGATTAAGAAAAGTATGTGTGTTACTATACAAATAGACTACGTGTAGCCCACTTTTAAGTGGTTGGTAGGGAGGGAAATCTACTACTATCAGAAAATATATCAAATCCCTTTTAAAGTGTTTGCTTATTAAATTTTCAGGTGAAGGGAAGTGGCTCCGAAACATTGACTATTACCGTTTAGATGGTTCTACTACTGCACAGTCAAGGAAGAAGTGGGCTGAAGAATTTAATGATGAAACTAATGTGAGGTATGAAACATTTTCTCTCTATCTGTAGGGTTTTTTTTTTCTTCATTAGTGGGAGTTGAACTCAAAGATCTTCACACTGACCTATAATCCCCAGCCCATTTTATATTTTGACACAGGTACTTAGTAAGTCACTGAGTTGCCCAGGCTGGGCTGGAACTTGCAATCCTTCTGCCTCAGGCTCCCAGAGTGCTGAGATTACAAGTGTGCGCCACCACATCTAGTTGCATGTATAGAAATTTTTTTTGATAAGGAAAAATTCTATTGTGTTCCATTGTTATGGGTATTCCAAAAACAGCATAAAAAGGTTATAGAGGATATGGAGAAAATGCAGATCTTGTGCAATGCTAGTGGGAATGTAAATTGGAAGAGCCACTCTGGAAAACATGTTGTTCCTTCAGAAAGTTTTCTTAAAAATTGCCACTTGTTTTGGATTTTCTTAGATCCTGTATGTCTCCTTAACAGACATTTATCTCAAGGTGAATTATATGAACTGTATTTTCTTACTTTCCTTATTCTTGATGTACTGGTATTTGGGAACATCATAAAATCAACATGTATAGATTTTTTTTTAATTTTATTTTTAATTTATGTGGAGTAAAATTTCAGTTTTTACTATATACTTCTACAATTTTTAACAAATGAAAGGCAAGATACAAAATCATTTTTTATCAAACATGTACCCTGCCCCAGATTCATTTTTAGAATCACATTTTGTTTTATATTTGTAATTTTTTCAATTTTTAATTTTTGACATGGGGATCAAAATCAGGACTTCAAAGTAAGCATGCGTTGTATAAATACCATATTGTTTCCCTAGTGTAAGAAACTGAAAGAGTAAGTAAGATACAAAATCTTCAATAAATGTTGTGAAAGGGTAAGAAACTGCTCAAAGGGGAAAAATAACTCAGGGAAAAGGAAAAAGAAGGGAGGGAAAAGGAAAAAAGAGATATAATTTATATATATATACACTTAAGATAGCTAGAGATGATTGTACTACTAACTCTGTTAGTTCTTGGAACAAAACAGTTAACATTCATAGGATCAGATCAATTTTGCATGTCTATATCTGGTAATCTGAGCATCTCTTTTGAAGATAGCTATGCAAAATAACAGCCTTTGTTATGTTTCTCCCACCTTGTTTTGAAAGCCTGTATAGTTATTGTTTGGGTTTTCTTTATTGTTATTTATTTGTCTCTTGTTTCTTGTTTTTCTTGTGTTTTGTTTTGTTTTGGCCTCTAATACAGAAAGGACAGATATACATGTATAGTATTATATATGCCTAGAATTTCTCCTAAAGAGTTTACAAGAATTGATTTTATTATGTGTGGTGGTGTGAACAGCTATTTTGAAGAAAATGAGACATTATGGCAGCCTTTGCTAATTTCCTGTTAATCTTGTTTTGAAGTCCTACAATGCTTTTATTCTTTGTTTTAACTGGTTCTACTCTGTTTTCTATTATTTGATTTCAATATGTGTGAGGGTATGGACAGCTATTTTTAAGAGAACAAGAGACATTATGGTAGCCATTGTTGATTTCCTATCATCTGGTTTTGAAGGCCCATAATGCTTTCATTCTTTTGTTTTGATTGGTTTTATACTATTTTGTTTTGTTTGAATGTATTGTGTGTGAAGGTATGAACAACTATTTTGAAGAAAACATGAGACATTATGGTAGCCACTGTTGATTTCCTGTTGTCTTGTTTTGAAGTACTGTGTTGTATGCATTGTTCTGTTCTGATCTGCTTTGTTCTGTTTTGTTTTGTTTTGTTCTCTTTAAAATAAAATAAATAAACAACTAGGCATGTGTTGTACCACTGAACTGCATCTGCAGTCATACATTTTGCAGTCCCTTTTTTTCCTCTTGTTACTCATTTTTGAGGTACTGAATATTTTACTCAGGGCCTCAAGCATTCTTGGCAAATGCTCTTTTAGTAAGCACTTTGCAGCCATTTGAATGTCACTTGTTTCACTTAGCGAAATGCATTTGAGATTCATCTTTGTTGGTGCAGATATTAGTAGGTTGTTCCTTTTTATTGCTGAAGTAGTAGTGGAGTATAACAGTGTATTACTGTTTGTTTAGCTAGTTCCACTTGAGGAACATTTGAGTTGTTTCCAAGTTTTGGAATTAAAATTAAAGCTACTCTAAACATTCATGTACAAGTTTTTTGGTAAACATGGATATTTCCCTAAGTTTAATGAAAATCCAAATTTATAATTGGTGAGTTGTAGGTTAAGTGTATGTTTATCTTTGTAGAAAACTACCAGTTTTCCAAAGTGACTGTTCAATTTTGTTTTTCTACCAGCAGTGTATGAGAAGTTCTAGATATTCTGCCACTGTGTCAGCACTTAGTGTTTTCATGTCCTAACAAAAGTTATTTTACCTAGTTTGGTAGGTATGTAATGGTGTTTTATGGGATTTTAGTTTGCCTTTCTCTGATACATTGTATTGACTGCCTTTTCATGTGCTTCCTGGCGATTTTTAATATTTTTGATGACGAAACTATTGAGGTTTTAAAAGCAATTTTATTAGTACATATTTGCAGTATGTAATGTTTGTGTTCATTTTGAAGAGTTGATATAACTACTATTGAGTGTTTTTAAGTTAACAAAGTTTTCCTGATATCTTTCTCCATTGTGGAAATCTGAATCATATTCTTTAAACCACTGCAGACGTAAGGTACTTTGTGTGTGCATTGTTGATGATGTTGGTTTTAACACTGAGTAATTGACAAAATCAAATTGCTTTTGGAAAAGAAAAATATATATACATATTTACACATATGTACATATACCTGTAAACATATAAAAGCACATACACATTATACACAAAGGTGTAAATGCATGATCTTTTAGAAAAGGATAAAGGAAATAGAGTACTTTAATGGAAAGATGACTAAGATATACCTTAAATATTTTAAAATGTTACAGTTATTATCCTGTAAGTGTAAAACATTTTTTAATTCTGTCACAGTCATGAGCTAGATCAAAGCTGAAGTCTTAGAGATGTTCTACTATTCTTCTAAAAGGTATTATTTATTAAAAAGCTATGAAAACTGAGCTTCCTAAATACATTTTGAGTATAATTAAGTTAGAGAAGTATACAATCGATTATTAAACTGCTTAAAGAATACTTTTTATTCCCATCTCTTAAAAAAGTACTACTGAGGGGCTGAGGATTTAGCTCAGTGGCACAGGGCCTGCCTGGCAAGCATGAGGTCATGAGTTCGAGACCTTTTACCAAAAAAAAAAAAAAAAAAAAAAAAAAAAAAAAAAAAAAAAAAAAAAAAAAAAAAAAAAAAAAAAAAAAAAAAAAAAAGTACTACTGGGCCATAAAGAAAGATAAATTGGAGTCAAATGTAGAAAAATAGATGGACTTTGAGACAAAAATGCTAAGTGAAATAAACCAGGCACAGAAAGTTAAGTATCACATGATTTTTCTTATATGAGAAAGTCAAAATATAAATAATTTGAAGAACAAAATAAAAGATGATAGGAAATAGGAGATAGATTTTGCGAAGATGGGAAGGGAGTCTGAGGATAGAGGAGATGGGAGGGAATTACAGGGGAAAGATAAGTAAAAAGTATCAGGTTTCAATATGTACTTATTATATATCATAAAAATACACTAATTTAAAAAAAGGAAAAAGTATTGCCTGAATATGTGTGAAGAAGTGATTTTGTTTTAATTCGTCAATTTTATTTTTAAAATTTTAAACATTTTAAGAGTCAGAATGTCACACTAAGTATGGTAGCACACACCTGTAATCCCAGCATTTGATACTACACAGGCAGGAAGATTGCATTTTCAAGGCCAGCCTGGGATACATAGTAAGCTCAAGGTGAGTAAGTATAGACTATATAACAAGATTCTGCTGCCAAAAAGAATAAAAAGATAAGCTCTCACTGTTTTGTCCCGCCTGGCCTGGAACTTCAGGGCTCAAGTGGTCTTACTGCTTCAGGTTCCCACATTGGTGAAACAATAGATGCATACTACCACAGTCAGCTAAGACGTACCTTTTTAAATTGAAGAACTCTTTAATTTGTTAAAAAAAACCTTTGACTTACATGGTTGCTCAAAATGTTAAATATCATAGTAGTATATGCTCTGGTTGATAACATTTATACCTAATAACCAGAGAGGACAACATTGAAACGTAGCTGCTGAGCTGTCAGTTTCGCTTACTTATTAGTCACCCCTAAAGGTATGCCAGAATTATCTCTGATTCAAATATGTGCTTTAGGGTGTGTGTGTGTGCATGCGTGTGCACATGTGTATGTGTGTTTGATGGATTTGGAGGGTTACTCTTGAGTAGTTTAGTCTTTCTAGGGTAAATTCACACATATTAGAAATTACAGTGGCACCATGATTGTTGATTGTTAATTGGTTCTGGGTGATATGATGAGTACCAAAATGACAAATACCAAAGTGTTTTTGCTGGGTAGAGAGTCATAAGGCAATGGACACCAACAAGTTCTAGCTTGCACATTAAGTACCAAACAATGAGTACTAGTACAGGAGCACAATATTTATGTCAGAATGTATTGAGTACCAAATTTGATGAGTTTCAAATCAGTTGAGTACCAAGGCATAACTGTATCTATACTCTCATTTCTCACGATGCAGAAATTTTCAGAAAATACAATATAACCCATGATTTAAGCTAACATGGTATAAAAGACACGTTAAGGTAAACTTTAGCATAATGACCATATCTCACATTCTTGTGACATGGAAGTGATTTCCACTGTCTTAGGGTCCATTGTTGGCTAGATATTGGGTTTGTTTGTTTTTGATTTTATTTGTTACTGATTTTTTTTTTTTGTAGACTTGTGGTCTCAAGCTACCGTCCTGCCTCAGCCTCCTCAGTAGCTCAGACTATAGTCAGTTACCACCATGTCCTTTGTTTTATTTTCATTTGGAAATAATTATATGTTCATAGAACTTGCTAAGATAGTTGTGTTGATGTAAACCCTTCACTTAATTTTCCCCAGTATTTAGATCTTACATAACTTTACTAGCATACCAAAACCATGAAATTAATGCTGTTTCAATGTGTTTATGTGTCTTATCACATGTGAAAACACTGCAGTCAAGATACAGAAATACAGTGCTCTACTGGCACAGAGATCTCTCTCACTATCCTTTTACACTCATACCCATCCTTATCACCAACATTGCTACTATCCTAACCCCTGATGATGACTTAATTTGTTTTTCATCTCTATAATTTTGTCATATGAAGACTGTCCCATACGCCAGGTGTAGTGACGCAGAACAGTAATCCCAGCTACTCAGGCTGAGGCAAGACGATCACAATTTCAAGGCCAGCCTAGGCAATTGAACAAGACCCTTTTTCAAAAATGCTTACAAAAAAGGATAGGCATGTAGCTCATTACTGTCTGGGTTCAATCCCCAGGACCACAGAACTAAAATGGCTCTTACATAAATGTCATGATACAATATATGCAATCTTTCCAAGCTGCCACATGTATGGACAGCTTTGTCCTCTTTTTTACAGAGTAGTATTCAACCATTCACCTGTTACTTTGGCTATTGCAAATAAAGCTTCTATGAACATTATATTCAGAACTAATTTTTTTTTTAATTTAGGTGTTGTAGTGGCTTGTTCGTTTTTTGTGGTACTGGGTCAAAACCCAGGGGTGTTCTACCACTGAGCCACATCTCCAGACCATTTTATTTTATATTGTGAGCTACATCCTCAGACCCTTTTATTTTATAGGGTCACATTAAGTGGGACTTGAATTTGTGATTCTCTGCCTCAACCTCCCAAAGTGTTGGGATTACAGGCATGTGTCATTGTGCCTGACTTGTATTCAGAAGGTTTTTGTGTGGACCTAAGTTCATTTCTCTAGCATAAATGCCCAGGGATGGCATTTCTAGGTCGCATTTCCCTGGTGGCTACTCATATAGAACATCTTTTCATGTGTTTATTGGCCGTCAAATACTATTGATCCTTTGATGATATGTCTCTTATGCCCCCCCTTTTTTTGTTTGATTGTTTGCGTTTTTTCAGAGTTTTTAGCATTCTTTATATGGTCTAGATATGAGTTTTTTCTTAGATGTATGGTTTGCAGATATTTTCTGCTTCTTCATGGCTTGCGTTTTCATCCCATTCATAGGGTTTTTCAATAAGCATAGTTTTTTTTCTTTTTTTTATTTAAGTGGAATAAAAAAAAGACACACATAACAAAGTCAAAAAGCAAAAGAGACAAACAAACAACAAGAGTAAATGCACAACAGTAACATTACAGGTTTACAAAACAGGATGATAGAAACTCGACAATGGTTGCAATATTGCGTATCGTTATCTTCAAAATGGTTGTTTATATTAACAGATATAGACATGTAAAATTGATCTAATCATATGAGTGTTAATTGTTCTTTCTCAATAACGAATACATTCAGCAGTGTGTTCGTTTTAGTTATCTTACATATACATATATACAGATTTATATCTTTTCCTTTTCCCTTCCCTCTTTCCCGCTTTTTCCTTCCCAGTTACTTTTGCTCTTCGAGCTGTTTTTTACCCTTACATAGTATTTATTATAGATTGTGGATCATATATACTTTTTCAGTTTCTTACACTAGGGAGACAATATGGTATTTACACATGTGGGTTTGATTTATCTCACTTATGAGTATGGTCTCAAGTCGTGACCATTTACTTATAAAAGTCTCAATGCAATCTTTCTTAATAGCTGAGTAGTACTCCATTGTATAAAAATACCACATCTTTTTTATCCATCCTTTGATTGATGGGCACTTGGGTTGTTTCCAAGATCTGGCTATTACAAATTGGGTTGCTATAAACATGGGTGCACAGATGTCACTGTGGTATAATGTTTTCAATTCTTCTGGGAAAATGCCCAGAAGCGGGATAGCTAGGTCAAATGGGATCTCTAATCCTAGCTTCTTGAGGAATCTCCACACTGACTTCCACAGTGCCTGCACCAGTCTACACTCCCACCAACAGTGGAGAAGAGTTTCTTTTTCACCAAAGGCCCTCCAGCATTTGTTGTTGGTTGATGTTTTAAACTTGGCCATTTTTTCTGGAGTGAGATGGAATCTCAGTGTTGTTTTAATTTGCATTTCCCGAATGACCACTGATGGTGAACATTTTTTCATAGATTTATTTGCCATTTGTATTTCTTTTTCTGAGAAGTGTGTATTCATCTCAGATGCCCATTTTTGGATTGGGTCCTTGAATTTTAGGGGCATGATTTCTTTTAATTCTGTATATGTTTTAGATAGAAGTCCTTTGTCTGATGGACAATTGGGAAGATATTTTCCCAGTTTGTGGGTTTTCTTTTCACTCTGTTGGAGATTTCCTTTGACATGCAAAAACTTTTTAGTAAGATGAGATCCCAGTTGTTGATTCTGGGAAGTGTTTCCCATGGAATTTGATTTTTGTTCATGAACTCTCTGCCTCCTCCTATATCATTAACATTTTTACCTACTCTGTCTCCTAGTAAGTTTAGTGTTTCTGTTTTAATATTCAGATCTTTGATCCATTTTGACTTTATTTTAGTGCATGGTGATAGGCATGGATCTAGTTTTAGTTTACGGCATATAGAAAGCCAGTTTTTCCAGCACCATTTGTTAAAGAGGCTATCTTTCTTCCAATGTACATGTTTGGCCCCTTTGTCAAAGATGAGGTGACTAAGTGTGTTTGTATTTGTGGCTGTTTCTTCTAATCTATTCCATTGATCTTCAGGTCTGTTTTGATTCCAGTACCATGCTGATTTTATCACAGTAACTTTGTGGTATACTTTCATGTCCGGGATTGCAATGCCTCCTGCCTTCCCTTTGTTGCCCAGAATTGCCTTGCTAGTCTAGGTCTTTTCTGGTTCCAGATGAATTTCAGGAATGCTTTCTCTAGCTCTGTGAGGTAGGCAAGTGGTATTTTGATTGGGATTACATAAATCTGTAAAATAATTGTGGGAGAATGACCATTTTCACAATGTTTGTTCTTCCTATCCATGAACAGGGAATATCTTTCCATTTTCTGAAATCTTCTTCGATTTCCTTCTCCAAAGTAATATAATTTTCACTGTATAGATCTTTTACTTCCTTTGTTAGATTGATTCCTAAGTGTTTCATTTTTTTGGATGTTATAGTGAAGGGTGTGGTTTCCCTTGTTTCTCTGTTAGTGACTTTGTTGTTTGTGTACAGGAATGCTATTGATTTTTGAGTGTTGACCTTGTATCCAGCTACGTTACTGAATTTGGTTATTACTTCTAGAAGTCTTCTAATGGATTTTTGGGTGTCTTCTATGTAGAGTATCATATCGTCTGCAAATAATGATAATTTCACTTCTTCCTTTCCTATCCTTACTCACTTTATTTCTTTCTCTTGTCTAATTGCTCTGGCTAGTATTTCCAGAACTATATTGAATAGGAGTGGTGATAATGGACATCCTTGTCTTGTTCCTGATTTTAGGTTGAAGGTTTTCAGTTTTTGTCCATTTAGTAAGATGTTGGCTGTTGGTTTATGGTATATGACATTTATCAGGTTGAGGTAGAGACCACCTATTCCGATTTTCTGTAGGGTTTTTATCCTGAATGGGTGTTGGATTTTGTGAAAAGCTTTTTCTGCATCTATTGAGATGATCATGTGGTTCTTGTCCTTGGCCCTGTTGGTATGGTGTATTACATTTATTGATTTGTGTATGTTGAACCATCTCTGCATTCCAGGGATGAATCCCACTTGATCATGGTGTATAATCTTTCTGATAACTTTCTGTATTCTCTTTGCCAGTATTTTATTGAGGATTTTTGCATCTATGTTCATTAGGGAGATTGGCCTGTAATTTTCTTTTTTGGTTGTGTGTTTTTCTGGTTTTGGTATTAGGGTAATACTTGTTTCCCGGAATGAGTTAGGGAGAATTGCTTTCCTTTCAATTTCATTGAAGAGTTTGAGGAGTGTTGGCATTAAGTCTTCCCTAAATTTCTTGTAGAATTCAGCAGTGAATCCATCATGGCCTAGGCTTTTCTTTGTTGGTAGGGTCCTAATTACATTTTTAATTTCATTAGCTGAGATTGGGTTATTCAGCAGATTTACATGTTCTTGATTCAGCTTTGGTAATTCATAGGTTTCTAGGAATCTGTCCATTTCTTCTGTATTATCGAATCTATGTGAGTTAAGTTTTCGAAGTAGGTGTTGATGATCTTCTGTATTTCCACTGCGTCTGTAGTGATTTCACCCTTTTGATTTCTTATTGCATGAATCTGAGTTTTTTCTTTCCTCTTTTTGATAAGGTTGGCTAGGGGTTTATCAATTTTATTTACTCTTTCAAAGAACCAACTCTTCGATTCATTAATTCTTTGTGTTATTTTCTTAGTTTCAATTGCATTAATTTCTGCTCTAGTCTTAATAATTTCCTCCCTTCTTTGGGCTTTGGACTTGACTTGCTCTTCTTTTTCTAGAAGTTTGAGGGGCAGCATTAGGTAGTTTATGTGTGTTCTTTGCATTCTTCTGATGTGAGAGTTTAGTGCTATAAATTTCCCTCTGAGGACTGCTTTCATTGTATCCAACAGGTTCCGGTAATTTGTTATTTGTATTTTCATTGAATGTTAGATATTGTTTAATTTCTTCTTTAACTTCTTCTGTGACCCATTGGTTATTTAGGAGAGTATCATTTAATTTCCATGTGTTTAGGCAGTTTTTGTAGGTTTTTTTTTCATTCATTTCCAATTTTGTTGTGCTATGGTTAGATAATATACACAGAATGATTTCAGTTTGTTTCCATTTACTTAAGCATGTTTTGTGGACCAGTGTATGATCTATTTTAGAGAGTGACCCATGTGCAGCTGAGAAGAATGTGTATTCTGATGTTGGTGGGTGGAATGCTCGGTACACATCTACTAGGTCCATTTTTTTTTGCTTATTTTTTTTTTTATTTTATTTGAGCGAAGAAAAACAAAACAAACAAAAGCTACAACAACAACCACAAAAAAACGACATATATAGTGAAAACAACAAGCAAAAGAGACAAGCAAACAACTAGAGTAAATAT
>RJWM01006091.1:48251-86991 GCA_004363535.1 Dasyprocta punctata
GACAATGGTTGCAATTTGTGCATCGTTATCTTTAAAATGGTTTCTTACATTAACAGATATAGACATGCAAGATTGATCCAATCATATGGGTATTAATTGTTCCCTCTCAATAACGAATACGTTGAGCAGTGTTCTTTTTAGTTATCTTACATATACACATATACAGGTTTATATCCCCTCCTCTTCCCTTTTCCCTTTCTCTACTAGGTCCATTTGTTCACAAGTTTGATTCAGTTCTGTTACTTCTTTGCTGATTTTTTGTTTGGTTGATCCGTCTCTCTGTGACAGTGGGGTGTTGAGGTCCCCTGTTATAACTGTATTATTGTTTATTTGGTTTTTCATGTCTATTAAGAATTGTCTTACAGAGTTGAGTGCTCCCATATTCGTTGCATATATATTTATGATTGTAATTTCTTCCTCTTGAAGTTTTCCCCTAACAAGTATGTAGTGACCTTCATCTCTTTTGATCATTTTTGGTTTGAAGTTTGCATTGTCTGCAAACATAATAGCTACCCTTGCTTTTTTCTGGGTTCCTGTTGCATGGAGTATTGTTTTCCAGTCTTTGATTTTTAGTCTGTGAATTTCCTTTTGAGTGAAATGTGTTTCTTGTACACAGCATATTGTTGGGTTTTGTTTCTTGACCCACTCTGCTAGTCTGTTTCTTTTGATTAGTGAGTTGAGACCATTTACGTTGATTGATAAAACTGATATGTACTGGCTCATCCCTGTCATGATATCTTTCTGTTGTTGGTTTTCTGCATTTTCTGTTTAATTATTTGCCCTGGTTAGTGGTTTCCTTTTGTTGTTATTCTTAAGATTGTGGCTGTCTTTGTCTCTTTCTAGAGTGTCTTTCAGTACTCTTTGTAGTTTTGCTTTGGTGGCCATAAATTTCTTTAGTTGTTCTTTGTCATGAAAGTATCTTATTTCTCCATCAATTTTTAAGGATAGTTTTGCAGGGTACATTAATCTGGGTTGAAAATTATTTTCTTTCAGTATTTGAAATACTTCACTCCAAGCTCTTCTTAACTTAAAGTTTTGTGTTGAGAAGTCTGCCACGATTCTGATAGGCTTTCCTTCATAGGTGATCTGTTTCTTTTCTCTGACAGCTTTTAGTATTTTGTTCTTGTGCTGTATATCTGATACCCTTATTATTATATGTCTGGGTGAAGATTTATTTGGGTTGTGGTTAATTGGGGTTCTGTATGCCTCAGCTACCTGTATTTCAGATTCTCTTCCCATTTTTGGAAAGTTTTCTGCTATTATTTCTGTGAATAGTCTTCATAGGTTGTTAGAATTGACCCCTGCTTTTTCATTTATGCCTATTAATCTTACGTTATTACTCTTGGCATCGTCTTGCAGGTGTTGAATTGTTGTTTCTTGGTTCCATACTCTTTTTAAGAGATCTTTTCTTTCATGGCCATGATCTCCCATGCTGTCTTCAAGATCTGAGATTCTATCTTCAGCTTTATTCAAGCAGTTTTTCAAACTTTCCATGGAGTTTTTCATTTCCTGTATTTCCCTTTGCATCTGTTTCATGCATTCTCTTTGTGTCTTATATTGTTTATTCACAGTTTCAATCAATTTCTTAAGTTCTTCTATTTTTTTATTTTGGTCTTCTTTAGATACATACATTTCTTTAATAATGATTCTTTTTTCATTTTTTAGCTGAGACAATATTTCTGATTTGAATTTGTCTATAGCTTCATTGAGCTGTTCCTTTACTGCATTTTCTATCATTTCAGAAAGTTCATTTGTGTGACTCCCACTGTCTTCCATTTCAGTGTCTCTTGGGTTTTTTCTCAGTGGGCTTGGGGACTGAGACTGCCTCTTGGTCTTCTGTTTTGTCATTTTCTTCTAGAACCTATGTGGCTCTGTGTCCTGTGAGGCTGATTGGGCGCTCCCCTGGTGGATCGCGCTGAGCCGCGGAACCTGGTAGAGCTAGATTCTGTGGGCCGCAAGTGAGGGCGGCCTCCTGGGGCGTGTGGGTGGAGCCTCCACCTTACTGGGTGGGTGCCACGGCCTCCTGGTCCCAGGGAACTAGACAGAGTGTATTCTGGAGTGTGGCGCCGCCCAGACCGTAAGTCTGACTGCAAGAAATTCAGGGTTTCTGCTGTGCCAGGCAAGCCTGGCCGAGTCCGAGGCCTACAGTGCTGGGCCCTTGCTCCTGGCTGGCCGGGGCCAACGAGCTCTGGGATGCGCCGTGCAGGCCGCTACAGTGAAGTATGGAGCTCGCGCGTGCTCTGCGCTCTGCGCTCTGGTAGGGGGAACCCAAACTCTCCCAGGACCTGCAGCTATGCTTGTCAGTCCCTGATGAGCAGCTCTGGGGTCCTGGGCTGGGCTCAGCTGAGTACGTCTGTGTCCTGTGAGGCTGGCCGGGCGTTCCTCTGGTGGGTTGCGCTGAGTCACGGGACCCGGTAGAGCTGGATCTCAAATATGTATTCTTGAAGGTATGCTCCCAAACAGGGAACCCAGGCAAGTCAATAAGCATAGTCTTTAATTGTGATGAAATTTCATTTGACATTGTTTTGATTGTATTTTTGGTGTCAAATTTAGGATCTATTCCCAAAAGCCCTAGATTCTGAGGATTTTTCCCCATATTGTGTTCTAAAAGTTTTATAATTATATGTTTTATATTTAATCCTGTGATGTAGTTAGTGTTATTTTTTTTTAAATGTGAAATTGAGCCAGGCATGATGGTGCATGTGTGTTATCCTAGGTCTCTGGGAGGCTGAGGTAAGATGTTTGTAAGTTCAAGCCAATGTTGGGCAACTCAGCAATTTAGTGAGATACTGTCTCAAAATTTTAAAAAGTGTGTGTGTTTGGTGGGGGGGGCATATCTCCATATAGAGGTGCTGGCTTCAGTCCCTAGTACTACTAAAACAAAACAATGTAAAATTTGAAGGTTCAAGCTACATAGTGCGACCCTGCCTCAAAAAAACCAGGGCCGGGAGTTTGGCTCAGTGGCTTAAGCGCCTGCCCTGGCAGGCGCAAGGCTGTGAGTTCAATCCCCGGTGCCGCAAAAAAAAAAAAAAAATAAAAATCAAAAAAAAAATAAAAAATAAAAAAAAATGAAGGTTCATACTTCTAGATGTGATAGAATTGGTCTTGTACCATGTGTTGAAAAATAATCTTTCCTTCACTGAATTGCTTTTGAATCTTTTGTGAAATATCAGATCCGTATACTTGTATGGGGCTGTTTCTTGAGTTTTCAGTTCTGTTCTGTTGATCCACATCCCTGTCCCTCTGTCATTATTACATAGTCTCTATAGCTATAGCTATATTATAAGCCTTACTGCCAGGTTAAATGATTCTTCCCCTTTTATTATACTTTCTAAAAATCGTTTAATCTATCTAATTTCTTGTTGTTGTGCATAAATTGTAGAACAATATTGCCTGTAAGTACAAAAAATTTGTAGGAATTTTTGTTGTTTGAGTTTTGGTGCTGGGTGTTGAACCCTGAACCTTATACGTGACAGGCTTGTGCACTGTCACTCAACTATATTTCCCAACTCCTTCCAAGAATTTGAATAGGAATCATGTTGAATTTGTTATTAATTTGAGGAGAAATGATAGCTTTACTATATAGAATCTTTTGATTTGGGTCTCTTGTCCGTAAACACAGTATATCTCTCCATTTGCTATCCTTAATTTCTTTCATCAGTGTTTTATACTTTTCAGCATACAAATTCTATATATGTTTGTTAGATTTACACCTCTAAGTGTTTTTTGAGTGATTACAAGTGACATTGTATTTTTAAATTTGATTTCCGTATGTTCGTTGCATGTACATAGAAATGCAGTTGATTTTTGTGTTGGTATTTTGCCTGTGACCTTACTGACCTCATTTTATTTGAGGAGTTTGATTTGTACATTCCTTGTGATTTTCTTCATAGATCATTGCGTTATCTATAAGGAGAGATAGTTTCATTTGTTCTTGTCTCGTTCATATGATTGACTTATTACAGTGCCTAGAATTTGCAGTAATATGTTGAATAACAACAGCAAGAGTGAGCATTCTTCCCTTTTTCCTGATTCTTGAGAGAAAAGCATTCAGTCTTCATTAACTGTAATATGAGCTGTAGTGTTTTTTTTGTTGTTGTTGTTTTGTTTTGTTTTTGTAAATCCTCTTTATCAAGCTGAGGAAATTTTTCTGTATTCTTTATTTTCTGAGAGTTCTTATTATGATTCAATGTTTAATTTTGTCAAATATCTGTGAATATGATATATAGGTTGATTTTTTTTTTCCGGGTCTTAAACCACCTTTACATCCCTGGAAAAAACTCTGCTTGGGTCTTATGTAATTCCTTTATATAGTGCTGAGTTCTGTTGTTTAGAGATACTCATAAAAGAAAACTTGTCTATATTTAGTTGTTTTTATTGTCTTTGGCTTTGATATTAGGATAATATTAACCGCATAAAATTGACAGAGAAATAGTTCCTCTTCTATTTTCTGAAAGAAGTTTTATAGACTTCATTAAATGTTTGGTAAAATTTTCCAGTGAAACTTTTTAGCCTTGGAGATTCTCGCTTCCCTTCCCTGCCTTGTCCTGCCCTCTTCCTTTCCCCTCCCTCCTGCTCCCTCCTGCTCCCTTTCCTTTCCTGTTTTAACATTGTTGATTACATTTCCTTAATAGTTTTAGGACCATTCAAGTGACTTGTTTCATATTAAATTAATTGTGGCAGCTTATGCTTTTTTTTTTTTTGTGGTACGGGGTCTCGAACTCACAACCTCACGCCTGCCCGGCATGTCCTTAAGCCACTGAGCCAAACTCGAGGCCCTAGTTTATGCTTTTTGAGGAATTAGATCATTACATCTTTAAATTTCTTCATAGAATTCATTTATTATCCTTCTGTATCTGCAAAAGGTATTTAGCAATATTTTCTTATATATGTAATTATATAGTTTGGATATATAATTATACATAGTTTGGACATACAATATTTATTGTATATTATGCATTTTTATCTTCATACTGTTCTTATTTATGTCTTCCCAGTTTTTTATTATCAGTGTATCTTTGTAGTATACAATGATTTCAGTAATTGTGGGGAATTAGTACATGTAAATAACTTTTTTTTTTTTTTTTGTGGCACTGAGGATCGAACTCACAACCTCACACCTGCCAGGCAGGTGCTTAAGCCACTGAGCCAAACTCCCGGCCCTAAATAACAATCTTAGTTCATAACACATTTTAATTCTACTTCTCTTTCCCCTCCCCTCACTCCCCATATTGTAATGTTTTCTATTTCATTTTTTTATATTGGTAATTTGTGTTTTTTGTATTTTTCAGTCTTGCTAGATTTGTCAATTTTAATCATCTTTTCTAATAATCAACTTTTTGTTTCATTGACTTTCTGATTTTTAAAAATCTATTTTCAGTTATTTTTTGGTTTATTTTTTTCTAGCACTTTATTGAATTGAAAATTTAGCTATTAATTTGATTTGATACTTTTTCTCTTTTGTAAAATAACTATTTGATGTCATAAATTTCCCTTTCAGCACTGCTTTAGCTGTCATGCAAATTTTGATGTTATATTTTCATTTAATTTACTACATTTTTCATTTCCCTTGAGAATTCCTCTGATTCTTGCATAGAAGCATATTGTTTAGCTTGCAAGCATATGGAAATTTCCATGATATATGCCTAAGAATGGTATTGCTTGGTAATATTACTAGTGCATTTAACTGTAATTTTTTTAAATAAAAGATTTATTTGAAAGTGGGGGAAAAGGGGAAGAGAGAGAGAGGTTAGACAGCTACTCTGAATGAGTAGGGAGTATTCATTGAATAATGCGTGGTGGCACATGCCTATAATTCCAGCACTCAGGAGGCTGAGGCAAGATGATCACCATGAGTTCTGGGCTACATAAGCTAGTTCAAGGCCAGCGGGCACTACATAGCAAGACTCTGTCTCAAATAAAGTGAAATGCTCCTCAGCATTAGCTTATATTTCCAGAGCATTTTTTAAAGATGATCGAACTTAGAATACAAAATGAACAGTATAAGACAATAACTTTTCTCTGTACATCAATAATGACAAAGAAATCAGGAAAATAATTCTATACACAATGACTTGAAAAAAATAAAATACCCAGGATCAGCCTAACCAAAGAAATGAAAGACATCTACAGTGAAAATTACAAAACACTGAAGAAATAAATTGAAGACACTAGAATATGGAAAGACCTCCCGATGTCCATGGATTAGCAGAATTAATATTATTAAAATGTCCATGTTACCAAAAGCAATCTACAGATTCCATGCAATTCCTATCACAATTCCAGAGACATTCTTCACAGAGCTAGAAAAACAATCCTAACATTCAATTGAAAATACAAAAGACTCAGAATATTCAAAGCAGTCCTAAGCAAAAAGAGTAAGGCAATAATAATATACATTTAAGCCATCACAATACCCAATTGCATATTACGCTACAAACCCTTAGTAAAAAAATCAGCATATACTGGCACAAAAATCGACACAAAATCCAGTGGCATACAAGAAAAGACATAGAAACAAACCCATACAGCTACAGGCATCTGATTCTTAACAGAGGCCATATATATACCTTGGATTCTGTACATCAATAATGAATTCACCAAGAAATTACAAGAAAAATATTATTTATAATAGCATCAAGAAGAATTAGATACTTAGGGATTAACCTAACCAAGGAAGTAAAAGACCTCTTCAATAAAAACTAGTGTTCTGAAAAAGGAAACATAAGAGAATATCAAAAAATGGAACGTTATCTCTTGTTCTGGGTCAGGCATAAACAATATTGTCAAAATGGCCATATTTATGAAACTGATACTTAGGTTTAATGCAATCCCAATCAAAATACTAACAGCTTTCCTCACAGACTGTAGAATCTTAAAATTCAAATGGACCCGTAAGAGGCCATGAATAGCAAAAGTAATCCTTGGCAACAAGAGCAAAGCAGAAGCATCACAATCTAATTTCAACTTATATTACAAAGCTTTGGTGATAAAATAGCATGGTGCTGGCACAAGAAACAGATATGTAGATCAGTGGAACGGATTCTAGTATGCATAAACATCCCTAAGTACATTTAGCCATCTAATCTTTGACAAAGGGGCTAAAAATATACATCAGAGGAAAAATAACCTCTTTAACAAATGATGCTGGGAAAATTGGCTAAACGCATTTAGTAGATTGACTCATATCTCTCGTGTCCTAAACTAAAATGAATCAAAGGTCTAAATATTAAAACAAAAACAACCTGCTAAAAGGTAAAGTATGTAAACATTTTGAAGACATTAGGTATAGGCAGGGACTTTTTGAACAGAGCCCCAAATTGCACAAGAAATAATATCAGGAATCATCAAATGGGATTACCACTATATCAAATTAAGAATCTTCTGCAGAACAAATGAAACAACCTATAGAAGAGACAACCTATAGAATGAAAAAGTTTTGTCATCTTCTTGTACAGCGTACTAGTATCTAGAATGTGGAACTGAAAAAAATTAAACCTCCCAAAGTAAAAGACTCAGTCAAAAATCGGGCCATGGAAATGAAAAGACACTTCTCAGAAGTTGCACAATGGCCAGTAAGTACATCAAAATGTGTCAGACATATCTGGCCATTAAAGAAATGCAAATTAGAACAACACTGAGATTCCATCTTACTCCAGAAAGATTGACTATCATCAAGAAATCAAATAATAACAAATACTGGTGAGTCAGTGGGAAAAAAGAATTCCTTCTACATTGTTGGTGGTAATGTAAACTAGTACAACTACTTTGGAAATCATTATGGAGATTCCTCAAAAAACTAAAAATAGAAATTCTATTCCACTCACCTATTCCCCTTCTAGGTATCTTCCAAAAGAGTTAAAGACAACATTTTACAGTGATATACGCATACTCATGTTTATAGCAGCACAGTTCATAATGGATATATTTTTAAGTGGCTTATGTTTCCATCAGCAAATTACTGGATAAAGAAAATGTGCTTATACACAAGGGAGTACACAGTGGAGTACTCCTCAGCTGTAAAGAAGGACAAACATAAGTCATTTGTAGGAAAATGGATGCACCTTGAGACCATACTGTTAAGTGAAATAAAGTAGACACACAAGCTTCAGTATCACCTGATTTCTTTTATATGAGAAACCTAAAATATAAGTAAAGAGCAAAATGAAAGGTAGATAATAGGAAACAGGGAGATATTTTACAAAGGGAAGGGGAACTGGTTGTGGTGGTACATGCCCACAGTCCCAGCACTTGGAAATCTGAGGCAGGAGGATCAGTCATCAGGAGTTTAAGGCCAGCCTCAACTACACAGTGAGTAGTCTTAAAAGTCAAAAATAAATAACAAAAGAAAGTGACCATGAAATAGAAGGGGGGGTAGGTAGGAGATGAAAAGAGAATTAAGATATGTTATGTACACATACCAGTTTCCCACCAGTACTGTAATTATGTGTTGTAGACATGCACTAATTTAAGTTTTTATAAAATAGGTTGGAGAAAAGATAGCCTGTTTAACAGATAGTGCTGAGGAAACCAGATATCCCTATGTAGGAGATCGAAACTAGAGCCCTGTCTCTCACCTGCAAAAGTCAATTTCAACTGAATCAAAGACCTAGATACTAAAAGACTTGAAACTTACAAACTGCTAAAAGATAACTGGGGAAACACTTCATGCAGTAGACACAGGTAAAGACTTTCTCAATAGGACTTCATTGTCAAAGGAAATATTAGCAAGAACCAACAGATGGGGTTATATTAAATTTAAAAAGTTTCTACATAGCAAGGGAAATAACTGAATGAAGAGACAGCTGACAGGGAGAAAATCTTTGCTAGTCTTCTGACAAAGCATTAATATCTAGAATGTATAAAGAACTCAAAAAACTTGATACCAAAAAAATCAAAAACCAAGTCAGTAAATGGGCAAATGAATTAAGAAGATACTTCGCAAAAGAAGAAATACAAATAACCAGTATGTTCCACATTGTGAGCCATTGTGGAAATGGTAATCAAAACTACATTGAGATTTCATCTCCAGTCAGAATAGCCATCATTAAGAATATGAAAAGTAATAAAATTAGCAAGGATGTGAGGAGGAAATATAAATTACTATAACCTCTATGGAAGTAAGTATGCAGATTCCTTAAAAAACTAAAAATAGAACTGATGTTTGATCCACTTGTGCTACTCCTTGATATATACCCAAAAGAATTAAAATCAGTGCTCTATATGGGTCCTTGCATACCTGAGTTTATTGCAGCACAATTCACAATAGTCAAGATGTGGAACCAGCCTAGGTGCCTACCAACAGATGAATAAAGAAAATGTGATATAGATACACAATAGAGAATTACTCAGCCGTAGCATGTAGGAAAATTGATGAAATTGAGGATCACGTTATGCAAAATAAGACACACTGAGAAAAACAAGTATTGCATGTCTTGTCTGATATGTGCAATCTAAAAAACATGACATGAAAATAGCCTGCTATTATTAGACAAAAGGAAAGCAATAATGGGAAGGAGGAGGCAGAGTGGGATGGAAGGAAGAGGTAGAGGAGGGTAGAAGGCAGAGGCATGCGGGGGTGGATATGATCAAAATATATGCGTGGTAACACAATATTTTATAGAGTTAACAGGCATTAATAAAATATATTTGTAAAATTGGTTGTACCAGTCTGTCTTCTTACCAAGATCTTTATATATATATATATATATGTATGTATGTATGTATGTTTAGGTTGTTCTCTGCCTTCACTACCACTTGATATTATTTGTTCTTTTTTTCCCATTGTGATAGATACGTAATGCTATGTCTTCATAGTTTTAGTTTGTGATTTCCCTGGTAAGTGACTAATTACAGGTGGATTGTAATTTTAAATTTAGAACTTAAACAATAAGGTTTTAGAAGGAAACAGGAACGATTATTTTCCTGATTTTCAAGTAAGAAAAATTTTCATAAATAGGACACATGAAACCAGGCGTGGTGGCGCAGGCCTTTAATCCCAGCACTCAGGAGGCTGAGGTAGGAGGAGCGTTGTGAGTTCAAGGCCGGCTTGGGCTACAATGTGAGTGGAAGGCCGGCCTGAGCTGCATAGTGCGACCCTGTCTCAAAAAACTGGGGCTGGGAGTTTGGCTCAGTGGCTTAAGCGCCTGCCTGGCAGACGTGAGGTTGTGAGTTCAGTCCCTGGTGCCAAAAAAAAAGACACATGAATACTAATTATAAAAGGAAGGGTTTTTTTTTTTATTTTACAAAAGAAAAACAAAAAAGAATAGAAACAATACAGAATTTCAAAAAAATAGTAGGAAATTAACACTAATTTATATATTGCACATTGTTATCTTAGAAGTAGTTGTTCAGGTTACAAGATTTAGGCACAAAAATGATCAAACAATCAAACAATAAAAGCACAAATGGTCTTTTGGATGAACTAACAGAGACTAGTAGTATAGTTAATATATATATATGTGTATATATATATGTATGTGTGTATATATATATATATATATATATATATATAATATTTTCCTTTCTTCCTTCTCTCCTATCCCAGTTGTTCTTTCCCTTTGAGCACTTTCTTTCCCTTTCATTATCACAATATCTATAGTACATTTTGGATCTTACTACTCTTTCAGTTTTTAGGAAAGGTTGTAAAGTTGCACTTTGTTAAAATTGAGAACATCTGACTAGGTATTGTGGCACACACCTATAATCTCAAGGAGTCTGAAGGAGGATGGCCACAAGTTAAAGGCCAGCCTTGGCTACATAGTGAGTTTCAGGCCAACCAAGACTACATAGCAAGAAAAAAGAAAAATAAAAATAAATAAATAAATAAAATTAAGAACTTCTTTTCATCAAAGGTGTGATGGTCATTTTGTGTGTCAACTTGACTGTATAAAAACTTGAATATATCGTACATACACATACGGTTCCTGTTTTTTTCCATTACTGAGGAATATATATATATATATGTACACACACACACATACACACATACATATGCATATAAACATTTTTTAAAATTTTGAGACAGAATCTCTCCAAGTTGACTGAGCTGGTCTTGAACTTGCGATCATCCTATGTTGGTCTCCTGAGTACCTGGGATTACAAATATTCACCACTGTGCTTGCCCAGTATATTCACTTTTATTCTTATATCAGACTCATTTTCTGGCAATAAGATTCTTCATCATGAAGCCAGGCGTGGTGGCACACGCCTTTAATCCCAGCACTGGGGAGGCTGAAGTAGGAGGAGCGCTTTGAGTTCGAGGCTGGTTTGGTCTATAACGTGAGTGCAAGGCCAACCTAAACTACATAGTGTGACCCTGCCTCAAAAAACTAGGGCCGGGAGTTTGGCTCATAGGCCTAAGTGCCTGCCTGGCAGGCGTGAGGTTGTGAGTTCGATCCCCGGTGCCACACACACACACACACACACAAATTCTTCATCATGGGCCGGGGATTTAACTCAGTGGTGTAAGCGCCTGCCTGATAGGCACAAGGTTGTGAATTCGATCCCTGGTACCAAAAAAAAGATTCTTCATCATATCAACCATAAAACTGACTGCTTAGGTATGTCTTATTTTCTTATGAATGTAAAAAAATAAATTCTCTGAACTCTTGATTATTTACAAACCTAAGAATCAAAAAGTCATAGAATTAAAATATATATATAACACATTAATTACTAAAGCATTATTCTATATTTTCATTTTCAGAGGGCGATTGTTTATCATTTCCACCAAAGCAGGATCTCTTGGAATTAATCTGGTAGCTGCTAACCGAGTAATTATATTTGATGCTTCTTGGAATCCATCTTACGACATCCAGAGTATATTCAGAGTTTATCGCTTTGGACAAACTAAACCTGTTTATGTGTATAGGTTCTTAGCTCAGGTAGGTTTATAATTTATATTCACTTTTTCATATTGAGAGATTAGATTAAACTAATATTTTATAGGTACAGAACATATATGTACTACAGACAGGCAAACAATGTTTAAAATTTCATTCCTGGGGAGAAGGGGGGAAGTACAAAGGATCAACATGCGATACGTATGTGTACCAATGTCTCATTATGAATATATTGTTTCACAAACATATACTAATAAAAAGGTTTTTTTTAGGAAAATACTATTCCTATAAATAAAGCAAAAAATCAAGTTTGGCTTTCTGTCTCTCTCTCTCTCTCTCTCTCTCTCTCTCTCTTTTGTAGTAATCCATTTAGATAATGTCAGCCTTTTTAAGTTTAGGTTGTTTTGTAGGAATAAACAGATTAGTATTTTCTTGCCGATTCAGGAAAGTTAAACATGTGTAGTTCATTTACTTAGCATGTATAGAAAAGCCAGTGTCTATATCCAGTTTGCTTATAGAGAAAAAATATTTGTTTCTTAGTGGCCACTAGTATTCTCTTAATCTGACAAATGTGGGTAAATAAAAGTTAATTTATTTTACTAATATGGAATCTTAAAAAGAATATATAATACTTTTACGCAATACTGTTGCAGTCATTTCCTTTAAACTCAGATATTAAAAAAAGAAACTCATCAAAGAAATAGATATATTTAAGGTAATAGGGCTTTATAGAATGAACTTTTCCTTTAAACTGGTAAATCTGCTTTGGCAGCAGGTAATACTGCTCTCCACCTGCCTCTAAATCTGGGCTTCTCAAATAGAAACTGAGTTTTACTGGTAGATCTGTGCTTATTTTAGCATGTAATAAGATAGTTAATCTCATCGTGAACTCTTTCCTGATATTTAAATATAGAACTTCTTTATATCCTAGTTTATAATGTTGCATATGGCATTTTAGTTTTTTTGTCTTGAAAATACAGAAGATAATATAGTATAAAGGTGATTTAAAAGGAATTAATTTTGTCTCTTGCATTCTAATTTCATTTACCAGCTAAATTCTTATTGCATGTATGCCTTTATTTCTATTTACCCTGGTATCTGCCTTGCTGTCCTGTTTTTACCAAGTACAAAAATATGTGAAACAACAGATGAAACATTTTGGTTAGATAATATAGAATGATTTATCAGCCCTGCAGTTTTTTGATTTGTTATAGTAAACTGTGCTGAACAGGTAAAATCCTTCATGAATTAAAACTATTGAGTTTTCTTTATGACAGCATATTATCTTGATGTTTTCCATTTCATATAATTAGTAACTGTATTTCTCCTTAAATTTCATGTTTTGAAGATTGTGTTTATTTACATATTGTTGCTCCTTCTTTTTACAAAGGGAACCATGGAAGATAAAATTTATGATCGGCAAGTAACTAAGCAGTCACTATCTTTTCGAGTTGTGGATCAACAGCAAGTTGAGCGTCATTTTACTATGAATGAGCTTACTGAACTTTATACTTTTGAGCCAGACTTACTAGATGACCCTAACTCAGAAAAGAAGAAGAAGCGGGATACTCCCATGCTGCCAAAGGTAAATATATTTAGATTATTAGCTTAGGAAAAAACCAATGTGAATTTTGTGTTGGGGCTCATACCTATAATCCCAACTGCTTGGGAGGCTTGGGCAGGAGATCACAGGTTTGAGACCAGCCTGGGCAATTTAGTGAGACCCTGTCTCAAAATAAAATTTTAAATGGGGTGGGGTTGGGGGTGTAGCTCAGTTTGCCTAGCATGCACAAGACCATGTGTTCAATTCTCAGTACTAGGAGAAAATAAAACAGCATTGACCAAGGAAATTTTATTATTACTCTAAATGTTAGTCATCTAATTAAGGTCATATTTCACAATTTTTCAAAGAGAAAACTGTATTTAAGAAACTTTTACTAATTATAAATGATAGGGTGTTATTTTCCTGTTTATTTATTTTATTTATTTATTTTTTTTTTTGTGGCACCAGGGATCGAACTCAAAACCTCGCACCTGCCAGGGCAGGCGCTTAAGCCGCTGAGCCAAACTCACAGCCCTAGTTTTTTGAGGCAAGGTCGCACTCTGTAGCTCAGGCCGGCCTTGTGCTCGCTTTGCAGCCCAAGCCGGCCTCGAACTCACAACGCTCCTCCTACCTCAGCCTTCCGAGTGCTGGGATTAAAGGCATGTGCCACCACGCCTGGCTCTGTTTTTATTTTTTTATTCGTACATGTTTGTATTACACAGTGTGTAATTATATTCCTTGTGGGGAGATGATACATGTACATAGCACATGAAAAAATAATCAAGATGTGTATTTTGAAATACATATTTTATACCAAATCAAAAGTTCTGCCTCACAAAAAAAAAAAGTGAGCAGAAACCTTAAAGGAAATCATGGAATCTTGTCCTTTTCTATTAATAAACCATCAGTATAGGACATACATAATTTAAATAATTCTGTATAATATTAAACTATCTCTTCTTCAGCATTCTTTTCTGTCATAGAGCGATATAGAATTTGCAAATACCCAACAGGTATATGAAAAAGTACCATCACTAATCATCAGGGAAATGCAAACCAGAACTTCAATGAGCTACCACCTCACACCTATTAAAAAGACTGTTAGAAAACAAAAAGGTACTGAGTGTTGGTGAGGATGTGGAGAGAAAAAAATTTGTATGCTTTTGATGGCAGGGTAAATTTGTACAGCTACTACTGAAACTAGTATGAAAGTTCTCTAAAAATTTAATAGTAGAATTACCATAAGATCTAGTAAACTCATTTCCAGGTACAGTACATGTCCAAAGGAATTGAAATCATAATCTTGATGATATGTCTAAATTCCTAGGTTTATTGCAACATTATTCACAATAGCTAAGACATGGAAACAACTTGTATGACCATCAGTAGATGAATTTGTAAAGAAAATACGATACTTACATGTGATAGAATATTATTAGGCCTTTAAAAAACCAGAAATCTTGCCATTTGAAATGATGTAAATGAACCTAAAATGATGTAAATGAACCTGGAAGACATTAACCTAAGTGAAAGAAGCCAGACACAGGACATACTCTATAATACATGGTCCTAATTATATGAGAAATCTAAAGTAATGTATCTCATAGAAGCAGAGAGTGAAATGATGGTTATTGGGAACTGGGAGGAACGGGACAAGGGAATGTAATCGTCAAAGGACACAATTTCAGTTAGGCAGTACAAATTAGTTCTAGAGGTGTGTACTATACATCTTAAAAAAATTGCCAGTAGGTAGATATTATGTTACATGTTCTTATCACAGAGAATGGAATGGAATTTCTAGAGATGATGGATGTTTGTGGTGTTGATTGTGGTGATAGTTTTTTGAGTATGTACTTATCTCCAAACTTATCAAGTTAAACACATTAGATATACATAGCTAATTTGTGTATCAAAAAATTTACAGAGATGTAGCTCAAAATTACAACAATTCTTACTTAAAATCTGTATAGTACCTAAAGGTTTTTGAGCATTTTCGGATGTATAACCTCTGTTAAAAGAATTAGCAAATAAAATAGTATCATTTGATGCTTTTTTGCTGTGGTAATGCATTTAAGACTTTTATATGTGGAAAAAAGCCCTTAGAAGTAATTTAGTGAAGTTGCCTTGTTTAATTGATTGGGTTAGAGACATTGATTTACCAAGGACACTTCTAGGTGAAGTGGTAGTTATGTGTTTATAAAATTTAATGTGATGAGTCAGGTGTGGTAGGGCATATCTATAATCCCAGCACTTGAGAGGCTGATGCAGGAGGATCACCATGAGCTTGAGGACAGCCTGGGCTACGTAAGCAAGTTCAAGGTCAATGTGAACTACATAACAAGACCCTGTCTCAAAAACAAGAACAACAACAAAAATGAATGTAGTGGTAATTGTCTTAGTTCAAGTTTGCACACTTAATGTTTTATTCAGCTGTTAACAGAATTGAGAAAGCAGCTACTTGGTACTATATAGCTCTATCAAAGTCATTTGTTTAAAAAATCCTCAAAAATATTAGTTCTTCATATGGTTAGAAACATTTAACAAAAGCAAATGTGAATAGAAATAAAAGATTTTCTAATGTTAATATAATATTCTCAAAATATTTGATTGCTTAAATAAGCAAATATTTTGTTTTTCTAATCAATGAACTTCCACTTGTTTACTGTTACAGCATTTAGGTAATTGGTTTTTACTGGTGCTGGGGATCAAACACAGAGCCTTGCACATTGTTAAGTACATGCTCTACCACTGAACTACACTCCCATTCCAAGATTACATTTTTGTGACAACCACTATCAAATCCCTTACACAGTACTTTAGGACTGCTTTGGAACTTAAGTCAACTATTTTTCTAATGCATTTAATATACTTTGAAAAGTATCATTTCCATTTTCATGTTATAAAATATCACACTGATAGTGACTAGCTTTCCTTTCTTATTTTTTCCTTTTTAAAATTAGTACTGTTTGTAGTGTGTAATGAATGCATTCATTGTGGGGAGTTGGTTCCTTAATTATATTACAAAATGTGATTAAGATTCTTCAATAGTCTGAAAAATTTCCTGTGCAGAAATAAATTTGTTAATATTCCTTTAAAAACACACAAACACAAATGGAATCCTATCATAAATGCTGTTCTGCAACTTGCTTTCTTCATCTAAATGTGTGTATATACGTCTGTATCTTTCTCTCTCTCTCTCTCTCTCTCTCTCTCTCTCTCTCTCTCTCTCTCTCTCTCTTTCTCTCTTTAGTAAAGAAATAAATTTCTGTTGTTTTAAGCTACCAAGTTTGGGGTAATTTGTTACAGTAGCCATAAAAAGCCAATACATCAGACAATCATCCTGGTCCACATGTCTTCACTGGGGAATTCTGTCAAGTACTTAAGGAAGGAATAAGAGCAATTCATGAACTGTTTGGAAAAACTGAAGAGGGGAGAACACATTTCCCATTTCATTCTATGAAGTCAGCATTCCTGTGATTTTTTTTTTTAAAAGGAGGATGACATTACATTGAAAGTTATACACCAGTAGTTTTCATAAATGCATATACAAAGATACAAATAAAGAATTAGCAACGTATTACTGAACTTAAAGAGAAAAACATGATCATTTAAACAGATACCGTGGATATAGTACTTGAAAAAGATCCATCACCTACTTCTGATAGAAAAGATTTCAGTAAAGTAAGAATAGAAACTTTCTCAAGCTCATAAAATGCATTTACAAGACATCAATAGTGAATATCACACTCACTCATAAAAGGGTAAATGCTTTCATCCTAAAATTAGAAACACAAAGTGATATCTGATCTCACCATGTCTGTTCAAATAGAGATTTTTTTCATTAGTACGTTTGTAGTACATACTGATTACATTCATTATGAGGAGATCTTATGTGTCATCATAATTCTTTTTATATACCCTTTTCCTCTTCCCCCTCCCTCCTCCTTCCATCTCTTGGTCCCCTTCCTGTTTGCCTAAGATCTACTATTTTCTAGTATCCATCTTTTATTTTGCTCTTTATTTGTATTTTGGGTTTCTCAGAGAAACTACATGACATTTAAGCTTGTCTGTCTGATTTATTTTACTTTATGATCTCAGGGTACATCTATTTTCCTAAAAACTTCCCACATTTATCATTCCTTATAGCAGAGTAGTACTCCATTGTGTGTAACTAATGTGTTTGATTTATCCATTCATCTGTTGATCGACATATAGGCCATTTCTAAGATTTAACCATTATGGATCGTGCTGCTATAAACATGGGTATGCAGGAATCATTTTCAGAAAGATACCTAAAAAGAGAACAGCTGGATGGGATGGAATTTCTAGATTTAGTTTTTTGAGGAATCTCCATCTGACTCTCATAGTGACAGTACTAGTTTATGTTTCCATCACTAATTTGAAAAGGTTCCTTTTTCCCTTACTGCCTTGACAGCATTGTATTATTATTGTTAGATTGCTTGATGATAGCCATTGTTTATGGAGTAAGACAGAATCTCAGTGTTGTTTTAATCTGCAGTTCTCTAATAGCCAGAGATGTTAAACATTTTTTCACGAAGTTATTGGCCATTTGTATTTCTTCGGAGAATTATTTATTCATTGTAATTGGCCATTTTAAAATTGGGTCTTTTACTTGGGGAGGGTTTTTATTTGTTTGTTTGGTTGGTTTTGGGTTTTTTTGGGGGGAGGAGCTCTTTATATACTCTAGATGTTAGTCTGAAGACTAGCTGGCGAAATTTTTTAGCATTATATATGTTGTCTTCATCCTTTTGATTCTTTTCCTTTGCTCTACAGAAGCTTTTTAATTTGTTATAATCCCATTTGTTGAATCTTTGTTATTTCTTGTGCGATAGTGGTTCTGTTCAGAAAGACCTTGCTTATGTCTGTGTCTTAAAGAGTTTTGCCTCTTTTATCTTCCAGCAGATTAAGTGCTTCTCTTTTAATATTTAGGTCTTTGATTCATTTTAATTTTAGTTTAGGACATAGTGAGAGATATGTTTCTAGATTAATCTTATGCATATGTATAGCTAACTTTCCCAGCTCCATTTGCTAAAGTGGCTATTTTTCCTCTAGTGTGTTTTTGGCCCCTGTGTCAAAGATCAGATGGCTGAATGTGTGTGAGGTTTTTACATCCTATAATCCATTGATCCACCTGTTTGTTTTTATGGGCAATATTGGTTCTGTCTATTCAGGAACAGGGAATCTCTTTGCATTTTTCTATATCTTCTTTATCTTCTTTGATCTTTTTTTTTTAGAATATTGTAGTTTTCATTGTAGAAGTCTTTTACTTTGTTAATTGCTAAGTATTAAGTTTTTCTTGATGCTGCTAATGAATGGTATTTTCCTAATTTCTTGCTCAGTGAGTTCATTATTGGCATACAGGAATGCTATTGATTTTTCTGTGTTTGATTTTATGCCCTGCTATACTACTGAATTTAGTGATTCATTCTAGGAGTCTTGGTGGAGTTTTTGAGGTCTTCTATGTAGAAGATCCTCTCTTCTGCAAATAATGATGATTTGGTTTCTCCCTTTCCTATCCATATCCCTTTTTTTTATTTCTCTTGCCTGCTTGCTCTGGTTAATATTTCATGTACTATATTGAGGAACAATGACAGTGGATATGCTTGTGTTATTCCTGATTTTAAAGAGAAAAGTTTCCATTTTCCCCACTTAATATGATGCTGGAAGTAGCTTTGTCAAAGTGGCTTTTATCAGATTGATAAAAAAGTCTTTCTATACCTACCTTTTTCAGTTTTTTTTAAAACTTGAATGGATATTGGATTTTGTCATAGGCTTTTTCTGCATCTATTGAGGTTATCATATGATTCTTATCCTACTTGTGGTGTATTGTATTTATTGATTCACATATCTTGAACCATCCTTGCATTCCCGACTTTGTTATGAGGTATGATCTTTTTGATGATTTATTACATTTTGTTTGTCACTGTCTTTTGAGGAATTTTGTGTCTATGTTCATTAAAGAGATTGGCCTATAGATCTCCTTTTTAGTTATTTCCTTGTGTGGTTTTGGAGTCAGGGTAATGCTACCTTCCAGTAATGACACTGGGAGTACTCCTTCCCTTACAGTTTAATTAGAGTTTGAGGAATACTGGCATTAGATTGTCCCTGAAGTTCTTGTAGATTTCAGTGGTAAATCAATCAAATCCTGAGCTTTCCTTAGTTGCTAAGTTTTTTAAAATTACTGCTTCAATTTCATTGCTTGTTATTGGATTATTCAGGGTTTTTTTACTTCTTGGCTCATTTTTGGCAATTCATATGTATGTGGCATTTATCCATTTTTTTCTATATTCTCCCTTTTATTGAACAACAGGATTTCAAAGTACTTAGTAATAATTTTCTGGATTTTGGTGGCGTCCATTATGGTTTTGGCTTTTTCATTTCTAATTGAATTGATTTGGGTCTTTCCTTTTTTTCCCCATTAGATTGGGTAATGGTTTGTCTATTTGCTGCTTCAATTTTAGTATATGTACTGTCAAAGCAAGCGCTGTTTACTGCTTCAAAGAACCAGCTTCATTCATTGATACTTTGTATTTTTTTATTTTTATTTTTATTTTTTTGTACCAGGAATCAAACTCACAACCTCAAGCCTGCCAGGCAGTTGCTTATGCTGCTGAGCTAAATCCCTGGCCCCCGATACTTTGTATTTTTGTGTGTGTCAGTTTCATTGATTTTTTTTTTTTTACTCTGCTTTTATTAAATTCCTTCCTTGTATATTACCAGTTTTGGGTTTGGATTATTCTTATTTTTCTGGCACCTTGATGGGTATTGTTAGGTTATTCATTTTGACTTGCTGTTTTCCTGATGTGGACATTCATAGTCAGCAATTTTCTTCTAGGACTACATTGATTGCATCCCCTACTTTATGGTATGTTGTACTGGCATTATTGTTTGATTCTAGGAGCTGTCTAATTTATTCCTTGATTGCTTCTTTGACCCATTGATTGAGAGTATATTGTTTAGTTTCATAGTTTGTGTGTTTTTTTCCCGTTGATTTCTATTTTCATTGCAGTGTGATCTGCATGGAATCATTATGCATGGGATAATTTCTTTTCTATGTAACTTAAGCATGTTTTATGGGCCAGTATGTTGTCTACTTTAGAGAAGGTTCCTTGTGCTGCTGAGCAAAATGTGTGTTCTGTTATTGTTGGTTAGAATACTCTGAACATATCCATGAAGTGCATTTGTTCAGAGTTGTAGTTCTACTATCATATTTCTTTGTCAGTTTTTGTCTGATTGCTGTATTTTTTGTGTTTTTTAAAAAAATTATTGGTATATTTTAGATATGCATAATGACCACATATTCATAGGGAATTTGTACTTGTGCATAATATATCTTCATTCTTCTTTTTTCCACAGTCCCCTCCCTTCAACCACTCTTCCTCTCCTTATTTACAAATGCTTTTTTTCTATGGTTTCCTTTTTTCTTCTCCTCTCCTTCCCCACCTTGTTCCTTTTACCTTTTGAACATTTCTTCCTGTTTTCCAATATCTATTACAAATTTTGGTCATTATTTACACTTTCAGTTTCTCACACCAGAGAAACAATGTGATATTTACACGTGTCCTATTCATTTCACAGGGATGTATAGTCTCAAGGTGCATCCATTTATCTAGAAATGTCTCAAGATTCTCCTTTATAGCAGAGTAGTATTCCACTGTATAAAAGAACCACATCTTCTTTATACATTCATTGGTTGATGGGCATTTGGGTTGTTTCTAAGATTTAGCTATTACAAATTGTGCTGCTGTAAATAAACAAGGGTGCAAATAAATCTCAGTGGTATGCTTTTAAAAAATTTTCCAGGAATATACCCTGAAGGGGAATAGCTGGGTCAAATGGAACCTCTAGTTTTAGTTTTTTGAGGAATCTCCACACTGATTTCCACTGTGGTCACAGCAGTTTGCACTCTCAACAGCAGTGGAGAAGGGTTCCTTTTTCTCCACAGCCCCTTCAATATTTGTTATTGGTTGATTTCTTGGTAATAGCCATTCTTTCTGGAGTGAGATGGAATCTCAGCATTGTTTTAATCTGCATTTCTCAAATTACCAGTGATGCTGAACATTTTTTCATATATTTATTTGCTGCTTGTACTTTTTCCACTGAGAAGTGTATATACATTATCACATGCCCATTTATTAATTGGGTCTTCAAATTTGGGGAGTCTGATTTTTTTCAGTTCTTTATAAGTTGTAGATCTTAGTCCTTTGTCTGAGGGACAATGGGCTAAAACTTTTTCTTACTCTGTTGGTTGTCTTTTCACTCTGTTGGTGATTTCTTTTGTTTTGCAAAAGCTTTTTAATAGCATGAGATTCTGTTGTTGATTCTTTGTATTATTTCCCACGCGATCAGGATTTTGTTCATGAGTTCTTTGCCTTACACTACCTATTCTCTCTTCCAGTAGATTTAGTGTTTCTGTTTTAATATTTAGATCTTTGATCCATTTCAATTTTAGTTTAGAGCATGATGAGAGATTTGGGTCTAGTTTTAGCCTTTGGCATGTCAAAAGCTAGTTTTCCCAGCACCGTTTACTAAAGAGTCTAGTGAATGTGTTTGCCCCCTTTGTCAAAGATAAGGTGGCTGAGTATCTTTGGAGTTATTTCTGGATCTTCTATTCTGTTCCATTCTTGCTGTCTTCTGAACTTTTCCTAATTCCAGTTAATCTTAGATTTCTCTTTTTTCTGTCATTTGCAGTTTTTGGTTCTGTTTTCCATGCTATGTTGTTTTTAAGGTATGTTTAGTTGGCCACAGACACAAGCCCTATATTTTAGTTCTGACAGTCTGTCATCACATTGATCACTTATGCTGTCCATAGTTTCAATAAAATTTTTAGTCTCATGGATTTCTGTTTCATCCCATTTCATGGACTCTAGTTCTTTGCTAAACTAATTGCTCATGTTTTTAATTTAGCTAGCTTTTTATTAGTGTCTTCTGTAAACTTGCTGATCCTTTAGTTCATTGAGTCCATTTTCAGTTTAGCTATATATCTTCTTTGAACTTGCTGAGCACCTTATTGATCTGTTTTATTATCTTTCATTTGAATAATTTAGCTGTGTGGCTTTTGATTCCTTCCTTCTCAATGCTCCAAGGATCAGCTTTGGGGGAGTTGGGAGGTTTTGGAAACATTCTGTTGCCTTGTCTTCTCTTTTCTACTTTGTGTATGTGTGTCTGCACACTGGGGTTTCCTGATTGTTTATGGTGGAACAACTTTATTGCTAATATGGAGACCTCTTTAGTTAATATCTGCTTTTCAGAGATCACTCCAAATGTGGCTAAATACAGGTGCTTACCTCTATCCCAAGATTCAGCCCATTTCCTTTGGAAAGGGAGGGTTCAGTGTAATTGGCTCAGCACCCAGTTATCTGGGAATGGATCATAGCATTTTTAGTGTCACAAGATTATTCTGTGTATTGACCTGTAGAGAATCCAGTTAATAGCAACAACCGTGTCACTTTGGCTGTAGCAATAAAATCAGCAACAATAATAGCATCAAAGACAAAGTAGATATTGACATGCCATGAAAACTAGTAACATACTACCCTTAAGCATAAAAGGGAACTAAAATTACAGCATAACTACTGTATGTCTGTTGACATATAGTAAATATCTACTACTACCTCCATTAATAATAGAAAATTATTCAGTGGTAATAGCATAGAGTTAACTCGCTAACTGAAAGTAATAGGAAAGAATAACAAAAACCAGGAAAAAAGTGATGAAAACAATGGGGAAAAAAAGAAGAAAAAAGCAGAAACCCTGAAAACCCAATGCAAGATTTTAAAAAATGAGTCAGAAAACAGTTTCTCTCTAGTTTTGAATGAGGTTTCATTCCAGCATCTGTAGTCCTAGAATCCAGTAATGTTTATTTTCTGTGTAACTTTAAAGCCTGTGAGTTTGTGAGGTGCTGCCCCCTCCTCCAAAGAACCCTCTGTCTTTACACCGCAGACTGTGGAAACCATCCAAGCCAAGATCTTTGTTCATGTTGGTACTTGGCCAAAGCAATCAGACCACTGATCTCTGTGCCTGTTTTATGCAGTCAGGTAGGGGTTCAATGAGACAGCTGAACTTAATGCCAGTACTTTCAGGTCCAGTCATACTCGTTGTGCCTGGCTTCTTACCATGGAATGTAGGGCCCATGTCCTTCGTAGCCTGAACTTCAACTTCTCTGGGGGTCTATGTGTAGCTTTCATCCTCTCCGTGACTGTCTTGTGACTCTCTGGTACCCAGTCACAGTGTGGAAAGGTAACAGTGGAAACCTTGAAGTGAAATTGTTCTGTAGTTGTTTTGTGGCCGAGTCTTAAAAAATTAACCCCTTCCAACAGTGGCTCCTGATTAAACCTCATATATGGTGGGTGCTGCACTAATTTTTTTTCTCCTATTCTATCCTGCGGTGTGAAAGAAGTCATTTTCAGAATAAAACCCCATGCTGTTTTATAGTAACTATGGGCCTTTCTTGGGGCTAGCTCTGCTGGCCCAGTTGGTATTTTCCTTCTTGGAGCTGCCAGCCCTCTATCTAGGCTTACCTTCTTTCTTTGGGCATTGACTTAATTCACGATCAGGTTAGTGACTAGTTCCATAGTCACCATTGCTGCCTTTTGCTGAAGGGAAACAAAATTAAGACCAGAATCAGCATTGGCCAACAGAGAGAGCCAGGGCTCAAAATCTGTGGGCTCAGAGTTGTCCTAGATGTATCTTGAACATGTTTCCATATTGGTATATATAGTTTTTTTTAAAAGACTAGATTGTGTTTACTTGCTTGTCTTGTTAACTTTCATATCTGCAATAAGTTTACTTCTTTTTATATGAAATTAAATAATTGATACCATTGTTTTAAGGATTTCCTGTGCCAGGCATGGTGGAGCACACCTGTAATCTCAGCACTTGGGAGGCTGAGGCAGGAGGATCGTGGCCAGTTTGAGACCAACCTGGGCTACGAAGTGAGTTCAAGGCCAGCTCAAACTGCATAGTGAGACTCTGTCTCAAAAAAAAAAAAAAATAGAAAGAAAGAAAGAAAAAAGATTTGTTTTAAGAGTTGGTTTCCTTTTCAGTTTGAGAGTGATTTTACTTATAATTATATCTAATTAACATCTTTCCCAAAATTATACCTGACTTAAATTTGAGCTTTTATTAGAAAAAGGTCATGATTGCTGGTATTTCTGAGATGAAACAAGCATTCCAATTTGGAAAGGGGAAATTGCTTTGAATTTATTCACTATACGATAAATATCTTGTTATAGGAAATCTGTTTAGTTGGATAAACATTTTATGACCTTGAGAGGTATGCTATGAATGTATACTTAAAAGAAAACATTGTGTTTTGTTTTGTTTTGTTGTATTAGTGATTGAACCCAGGGCTCTTCACACTAAACTACATCCCCAGTTATCTATTATTTTTTATATTTTAGACAGTCTTGCTAAATTACCCAGGCTGGTCTTGGTCTTGAGATCTTCCTGCCTTAGCCTCACAGTGCTGGGATTACAAGCATGTATCACCAAACCTGGCTTATCTATGCTTTGCTTTAAAGATTTTTAAAAATCTAGTAGGAAAGAAATACTATTTAATTATGATAGGATGTCTAGAGAGAAACCATGTCTTCTGTAATTAGAGCTGAGTCATCAGAGGAATCATACTTCTTTACTTATAGGCTTTCCTTACTGTATATGGCATTTGGTGCTTAAATCCTTTGTCAGAGAACAAAAAGGAAAAGGAAAGTAGTAGTTAACTTTTCTGACTTTTTAGGGGTTCCATACTGTGGGCTAAACAATTTGTTCAGATTATCTCCCTCAACCCAGCAGCAGCTAAAAAACAAATAGTGCCATTTTCATTTTTAAGGTTAGGAAATTAAGGCAAGAGTGATTATTTAATGTACCCAAGTTCACACACCTAATTTGTGTTTATGCTGGCCTTTCAATCAGGTCTACCCTACTTGAATGAATGTACTCCTAATCATTATACTTTATTATCTTCCAAAGGAAGATTTAGAAAGTTATTTTTAAGGGACTGAAGATTTAGCACAATGGTAGAACCCTTGATTAACATTCTCATGACCCTGGGTTCAATTCTCAGCACTGAGGGAAAAAATAACTTCCCAGTATAATAAGCACAATAGAGAACCTGGGATTCCCAAAATGAATGACATTAAGGTTGCTTTATGTTAAATACATACGAATTTTAAAATATAGAATGCTTTCACAGTCAATAATACTCTTTAATAAAACTGTTAAGATTGTGCAGTACCATTTAGCTTACAAATTGTGAGGTTTAAATTATAGAAAGCTCTAAGTTCTACAGAGGCCTTTTTCATAGATATTAATGATCTCAGGAAACTGAAGCTTAGATAGTTTGAGATTACCAAATGGGTCCATGCTCAAAAAGTATTCAGGCTTGCAGATGCATACAGTAGTTCTCAAAACATGTTCATTGCGCCCTAGGAAATCTGCAGAGATGCTGCAGGAAGTGCTGCTGTGGGACTGAGTGAACGAAGGAAGCAGCAGCTCAACTCCTCATGCCATTTCAGTTAGAGCTCTTCTGCATTAACCTACTTTATGTATTGAGCTTCAACATAAGACTTAATTTACAGAGGGGGCGTACTTGCTTTTCAAAAATGATTTTTAGAAACAGTGATGTATCATAATGCTTTTCTAGCTTACTACAGTAACTACCATATTTTCCCCAAAATAAGACAGGATCTTATATTAACTTTTGCTCCAAAAGATGCAATAGGGCTTATTTTCAGGGGTTGTCTTATTTTTTCATGTACAACAATCTACATTTATTTGTGTACAAAAATCTATATTCAAATGCAGTCATATCATCTTATTCTGGCACATTGTTTCTAACTCACCAAACCCAAATTCTAGTCTGAATTTCTTGTGACTTTCCTGAATTTCCTGTAGAACCAATGGCCTTTATCTTTCATGTCCAGCAATAAAACTCTCCTTAGATGAACACTTTTTGTCTGTGTAGCCTGCTTGCAGTGCATTGGCCACACAACTGTCAGTGATTTTTATCCCATAAAATTTTCACTCAAGTTACAACCTCTTGCAGTCTAGGCTTCACGAAGTTTCCATTAAATCAAGTGTCGATAGAAGATAGATGTGGCAATAGAAATAATGACAGTTAAGATGGTCTACACAAAAGGGACAAAAAATTGCAGACACCAAAATTCAGAAAACATTATTTTACATGAGTGCATTAAGTATGCCTGTTACAACACATGAAATATTGAATTATGAAGGTTGGTATTAGACACTACTTCCATTCGGTATCAACTGCACACATTATTTGTGCATTGCACCTGTAATTTGGTTATTCAGCCGTAAGTCTTGAGTTCATCTGCTTGCATAGGCATTTACCTCTCCTCCAAAGGCACCTGCTTGGATATTATTTTATAATTCAATACATCTGTTGGGTGTTGCAGTAGACATACTAAATGTGTCCATCTGACTAACAGTCTTAACTGGGGTTTATTTTTGGGATACAGCTTATATTACAAGCCTGAAAAATCATGGTAGGGCTTACTTTCCAGTTAGGTCTTATTTTTAGGGAAATATGAATAAAAACTGTCAGGGATCTATAGAGAGTGGTATTTATTTGAGATTTACCTGAAGGAGCTAATAGTCCAATTGAATGGTGAAAAATAATGTCTTAAAAATGAAAGAATGAAGTGCTGATGCAACTAGTACTGAGTATATTTGCTGCAATAGGAAAATGACAATGGCACATATAGGGTTGGTTTGTTTTTTTTTTTTTGGTGGCACTGGGGATTGAACTCACAACCTCATGCCTGCCAGGCAGGCACTTAAGCTGCTGAGCCAAACTCCCAGCCCTTACAGGTATAGTTTTCACAGAAAACAAATAAGTTGACCCATAGGAGTCTTTCGGCCAGAACCGCCATCTTCTAGTAATTTGCCAAAATGACAAACATAAAGGGGAAGAGGAATATGTTCTCTAGGTATATGTTCTCTAGGCCTCTTAGAAAACATGGGGTTGTTCCCTTGGCTACATATATGCAAATCTACAAACAGGGTGATATTGTAGACATCAAAGGAATGGGTACTGTGCAGAAAAGAATGCCACACAAACGTTGCTGTGGCAAAACAGAAAGAGTCTACAGTGTTACCCTGCATGCTGTTGACATTGTTGTAAACAAGCAAGTATCTTGCCAAGAGTATTAATGTGCATATTGAGCATATACAAAGAGTTGCAATAACTTCCTGAAACTTGTCAAGGAAAATGATCAGAAAAAGAAGAAAGCCAAAGAGAAAGGTACCTGGGTTTAACTAAAGCACCAACCCGCCCCACCCAGAGAAGCACGCTTTATGAGAACCAGTGGGAAAGAGCTTGAGTTGTTGGAACCTATTCCCTATGAATTCATGGCATAAGCTGGGGATGGAGCTCTGCCATTCAGTACCTAATTGGCAGCTAAGTGTTCTAGGCCCTACTTAAAAATAAAAAATCATCCTGTGTTGTAAGGATGGTTTTCTTAATTGAACAGGTGTGTGGTGTCTTTACATCAGAAAGAAATATTTAGAGCAGATTTTCTTTGCACCTAGTTAATTGTGTCAGATCTTTACTCTTCAGTGTTTTTCTTGCTGAAAGATATTGCTGAGGTATTATGTAGGTGTATACCCAAATGGCCAAATATTGATGAAATATTTATATTGGCTTGAAGATCCGTTAAACCACCATGGGGAAAAGATGTATTAAAATAAAATGGAAGTCACTTTAGTTAAATAAATGGAAGTCCATTTCAGTTAAATAAATTGTTTAAAGCACCAAGAAAAAAGTTGACCCATGAGAGATGGTTAGTATTTCAGTGATGGTGAAGAAACTGGTCTGATGAAGAGTTAAGATTGGATGAATAAGGTGGGGCCAATTATAGAAAGCATTGGAAGACATGTGGGGCATTTAGATTTAAAATAGTATTTACTATGAATTCTTTCTTCCAAAATATTTTTTTATTTTAAAGAGAATAAAACCTAACAAAATAAAACAGAATAAAGCCAATTGTAACAAAGCAGTGAAAGTAGTACAGAACTTCAAAACAGGATAATAGGGAATCAACAATGGCTACCATAATATATCTTGTTATCTTTGTAATAGTTGTCCATACCATCAGACATAGTAAAATCAGATAAAACAAAACAGAATAAAACCAATCAAAACAAAACATTAAATAAAACAATAAATCAGAACAAAAGAAAACAGTGAGAACAGTATTGGATTTCAAAAACAAGACAGAAGGAAATCCCCCATACTAGTTGTATTACATATTGTTATCCTTCTAATAGACGCTTAAACTACCAGCCTTAGGCCTGCAAAGTCAATCAAACAATACAAGCATTAAGTTGTTTTTGTACCTCAGTTGCTATCAACTCAGTCAGTCTGTCCTCCAAACCAGCTGGTTGCTTATGGGGTGGGAGGGCTTCTTTATTCTCAGCCTACGTGCTTCCCTCTTCCTGGGCCCCATATGGTTTGCACAGTTTATAGGAAGGGTGAATTGGCTTCTTGTTGTATTCCTCCCAGACCCAGCATGGCTTCTGCTGACTCATGGGAAGGGCAAACTGGCTTCTGTCTTCCTGGTACTATAAGTTCTTGAATGGAGCTGTTTTTGGATAGCATGGGAGTAAAATCCAGAACATGTAATAGAGTTATGATTGTGGATGAAATCCATCATTTTAAGAAAACAAATGGTAGAACTCAATAATGATAGCTTGTAGCTTTTGAAAAGGGTACAGAGCAAAAAACTTTCATCTAAGTAATTTTATTTTATTCATTCATTGATTAAAACCTTTTTTGGGTTGCTTACTCTGTGCCATGACGATCACTAAGGAGGCTTTTATAAGTAACACTGAGCTATCCTCTCAAGAAGACTAAAGTTTAATAAGCTTACCTGAATGAGTAGATTCAATAAGTTTTGCACCCCAAGCTGGGCATGGTGGCATGTACCTATAATCCCATATTACGGAGGCTAGAGCAAGAGGATTGCAAGTTCAAGCTCAGCCTAGACAACATAGTTAGACCCTGTTCCAAAAAACGAAAAAAGAAAAGAAAAGAAAAAAGAAATTTTGGGTACTATAATAAAAATCTCTATAGGCACCAAAGAGGTGAGACTCATTTCTTTCATAGAACAGTTGAGAGTGGGGACTTCATATTAAGAGGGCTTAAAAACATGTTGGAAAATAGAAGTAGTATCTTTTTACAATTTTAGGTGAGCAAAACTGAGCAGAAAAAAGGGAACATGAACATATGACGGCATGCCTGTAATGCCATCTCTGAGGAAGGCTGAGACATGAGGTTACCAAGTCCGTTTCTCACCTGGCCAACTTCTAGTACGGCCCTGTCTCAAAATAATTTAAAAGGGCTGGGGATGTACTTCAGTGCCAAAGCCCTGGGCTTAATCCACAGTAACACACACACACAACATATTTGAAGAGCCTCAGTAAGTACAATTAAATAATAAGAATATATGGAAGGCTAAGCATGATGGTATGTACCCGTAATTTACTTGGGAGGCTGAAACAGGATGATCACAAGTTTGAAACCAGTCTGAGCAACTTAGCAAGAGCCTCTGTCAAAAAATAAAAAAGGGCTTTGGGCATAGCTCAGTGGTAGAGTGCTTGCCTAGCATGCACAAAATCCTGGGTTAAATCTCTAGCACCAAATAAATAAGGAAATGACTGAATTTGTGTATATGTCAGGCATGATGGTGAATGATTGTGATCCCAGCATTTGGGAAGTTGGGGCAGGCAGATCACAAGTTTGACGCCAGCCTGGGGTACAAGCAAGACCCTGTGTTTACCAAAAAAATAAAATATAGATAGATAGATAGATAGATAGATAGATAGATAGGTAGATAGATAGATAGAGGTAGTGTAGGGGTAGATGTGAGAAGAGGTAAGAGAAAGGTAGGTAAGAATCCAGTCATAAGAGTTAATTGTAAGAATTTTTAGGCAAGAGAAGTCAGAGTTGCACTTTAGAAAAATTATGTTTTATATCATTGTGGAAGATGAATTGAAGAAAAGAAAAGGGATGTAAAATATTTGTTAGGATGCTACTAAAATGATCCTGGTAGGATCCTTGGCTTGCTGAACATAAGAAGATAGCACTAGTGACAGAGGTACAATGTAGGTACTTAATAAACTTATATTTAGCTCAGTGACCTAAGCACCTGCCTGGCAGGCACAAGGTTGTGAGTTCGATCCCCAGTACAAAAAAAAATTGTATTTCATTTGCCAGTACTTTAATAAAATTTGCAAATTGGTCTTCTGAACTGAATACAATAGGTGTTATGATATATATGGTTAAAGGTTTCTTGGTATTTTAATCTACTTATTAAAGATATTTCAAAAGTTGTTTCCTATTATTATAGCGCAATTACACATTCCTTTTTACCTATAATTAAAGATAAAAGACTACTAAAAATGATACATCTTCATAAATTTTCATTCCCTTTCCTGATTGCTGTTATCTAGTGATTTAATTGCATTTCTTTTCTCAGTTAATTTTTCTTTGTCCTTTGATAGTCCTGAGAGCACTTACTTTTCAATTTACTTGATATGTGATGATTACTTCTTTCTGCCTTATCACTGCTTTATTATATAATTTTTACTCCTGTATTTCTGTCTGGTATAGTTTCTTTTGTGTACTTTCTTTTTTTCTTTCTTTTTTTTTTTTGTGGGGGGCAAGGGTACTGGGAATCCAGCTCAGGACTTCACATTTACCAGGCAGGCACTGCACCACTGAGCTAAATCCCCAGCACCCAGTTCTGTACTTTCTAATTAGATTTATTATCAGAAACTTTACTAGTCACTTGGCTATTTTTTGTGCTCTCTTTTTTTACCATTGGTATATCTTTATGATATACAGTAATTTCATCTTGGGAAACTGGTACATATATATTGCTCACTTTTATTTGTGATCCCATCCTGTAAACTCACCTTTCCCCTTCTTCCTGTTTCCAAAAATTCTACCTCCATGATTTCTACCACCTCTCTTTTAATTTTCTTCTTAAATTATTTATATTTTGGGTTTTTCATGTAAGAAAAATGATGCAATATTTATCCTGTGTCAGTTATTTAACTTAGCATTATGGTCTCGAGAGCTTTCTGTTTTTCTGAAATGACTCAAATTTATCCTCTTTATAGCTGAATAGTATTCCATTATTTATATATACTGCATTTTCTTAATCTAGCTATCTGTTCAGGAGCATATAGGCAGTGCGTTTCCATAATTTAGTATTGAAAATTGTGCTAACATAGATCAAAGACCCAAATATTAAAAAGAAACAATCTGCTGGAAGGTAAAACTCTTTAAAGACATACATATTGGCAAGGGCTTTTTGAACAGAACCCCAATTGCATGAGAAATAACATCAGAAATCAACAAATGGGATTATGTCAAATTAAAAGGCTCTGCACAGCAAAGAAAACAGACAGTAGAATGGAGAGACAACCTACAGAATAGAAAAAAAATTTGCCAGCTACTCCTCAGACAGAGGACTAATATCTAGAATATATAACGAACTCAAAAAATTTTAACCAACTCACCAAAATAAAGACCCAGTCTCCCCCAAATATAGGGAAATGAAATAAAAGAATACTTCTCAGAGAAAGTACAGATGGCCAATAAATATGTGAAAAAATGTTAAACATTTCTGGCCATTAGAAAAATGCAAATTAAAACAACACTGAGATTCCATCTTACTCCAGAAAGAATGATTATCATCAAGAAATAATAATTTGAGCAGTTTCTTTCCCTTTCACCATATCTATTATAACTTTTGGATCTTATTTACTCTTCCAGTTTCTTACACTAGGGAGATGGTGTTTACACATGTGAGTCTGATTTATTTCACTTATGAGTACAAGCTCTAAGGGAAGGAACAACTGGGATAGGGGAAGGAAGAAAAGGAAGGGAAAAGGAAAAAAAATATGTATATATTTATAAACACAAGAGAGCAAAGATAATCATACTAATTCTATTAGTTCATGGAGAGGAACAGTTAGCACTCGTAGTGTCTGATCTATTTTGCATGCCTGTATCTGATAATAAGAGCAACTGTTTTGAAGATAACAATAAAAAAACCATTGTTAAATTCCTATCATCTTGTTTTCAGATCCTACATCACTATTGTTTTGTTGTTGTTTTATTTTGTTTATATCGTTTTTCATTTGTTTGCTTTTTTATTTTTCTGTTTTTTTCTCTTCAAAATAAAAAAAAGTTTTTAAAAAAGAAATCAAGTAATAACAAATGCTGGCAAGGCTGTGGGGGAAAGGAACCCTTCTATATTTTTTAGTTTGGTTGGTTTTTGTTTGTTTTTGAGACAGGGTCTCACAATGTAGCTCAGGCTGGCCTCTGATCCTCCTACCTCAGCCTCCCAAGCAGAGGGATTACAGGCCTGTGTCACCACACTCAGCTCCTACATTGTTGGTGGGAATGTAAACTAGTACAACCACTATGAAAATCAATATCGAGATTCCTTAGAAATCTGAGAAATTCCATTTGACCCTGACATTCTCCTCTGGGTATCTTCCTGGAAAAGTTAAAGATGTCATATTACAGTAATACATGCATACCCATGTTTATAGCAGCACAACTCATAATAGCTAAATCTTGGAAGCATCCTATATGTCCTTCAACAAATGAATGGATAAAAAAGAAACATGTATTTACATTGTGGAGTACTACTCTGCCACCAAGAAGGTAAATTTGAGCAATTGTTGGAAAATGAATATACCTTGAGACCATAATGTTAAATGAAATAAATCAGGCACACAAACATAAATATCAGGTAATGTATCTTATATGAGAAAACCAAGGTTTAATTAATTTAAAGAACAAAATGAAAGATAGCTAATATGAAATAAGGAGATAAACCCTCTGCAAACAGAAAGTAGAACTAGTAATGAAGAGCGTGAGGAGAAAAAGAGGTTAAGGGGAATTAAAAAGAAGGTATGTGATGTACATGTACCAAGCTATGGTGAATATAATTATTACGTGAAGCAAACATACAAAGATACAAAAATAAACATGTTATGCTTGTATCATTGTAATATGATGACTTTCACTCTTTCAGGAAGATATCCAGAAGAATAACTGAGTCAATTCTGTTTTTATTTTCTTGAGGAATCTCTATATTCCTTTATATAATAGTCACACTAGAAATTCCCACCAACAATGTGGAAGCATTCCTTTTTGACCACAACTTTAGCAAACGTGTTTTTTTTAATACCCTCATAAAACTTGTGTTTTTTGATTCCTTAATTATATCCATTCTTACTGAAGTAAGATGGGATTTTATTGTTGTTTTAATTTGCATTTTCTAATGGCCAAAGATACTGAACATTTATTGGCCATTTGTACTTCTTTTTAGAAATATCTACTAATATCAGTTGCCCATTTTTTTATTGGGTGTTTTCCTTGGCAGAGCTGAGTTTTGTTTGTTTTTTGAGACAGTGTCTCACTGTATAGTATAGGCTAGCCTTGAACTCACCATGTAGCCCACCCAGTCTGGCCTCAAATTCGTGGTGATTCTTTTGCCTCAGTCTCCCAGGTGCTGGATTACAAGTGTGCGCCACCATGCCCAGCATTAAGTTTTTGATTTTTTTTTTTTTTTTTTTTTTTGTGGTATTGGGGATCGAACTCACAACCTCGCGCCTGCCAGGCAGACGCTTAAGCCACTGAGCCAAATTCCCAGCATTAGTTTTCGTGAGGCAGGGTCGTACTATGTAGCTCAGGCCGGCCTTGTGCTCACGTTGTGGCTCAAGCCAGCCTCTAGCTCACAACACTCCACCTACCTCAGCCTCCCAAGTGCTGGGATTAAAGGCGCGCACCACCACGCCCAGCAAGTTTTTGATATATATTTTAATATTAGTCTTACGATGAATAGTAGGCAAAAGTTTTCTCCATTGTGTTAAGTCTCTATTGGTTGTTTTCTTTGCTTTTCATAACCTTTTTAATTTGATACAATCCCATGTGTTGATTTTTGGTATTATTTCTTCTGCCATTGAAATTCTTTTCAGAAAGCCCTTGCCTATGTCTTCAGCAGTTTTATTGTTTCTGTTTTTATATCTAGGTCTTTTATCCATTTAGGGTTGATTTTAATACAGGATGAGAGATACAGGTCCAGATTCATTTTTGTGAACATGAATAACCACTTTTCCCAACACCATTTGTTAAAGATGCTCTTTTCTTCAGCTATTTTCAACTCCTTTGTTATAAATCAGATGGCTGAAGGTCTATGCAGTTATTTCTGTGTCCTCAGTTCTATTCTCTTGGTCAACGCATCCATTTTTATTCCTTTACCGGGTTGTTTTTATTGCCACTGTTGTATTAAAATAACTTAAAATTCAGGATTGTAATGTTTCCTATTTTGCTCATGATTGCTTTGGCTATTTTAGGTATATTCTGGTTCCATGTAAATTCCAGGACTGTATTTTCTAGTTCTGATAAACACTGCAAATATTTTGATTGGAAATGTATAGAATCTATTATTTTTGTTAATATGGCCATTTTGACAATATTGGTCCTGCTTTTTTGGAAACAGAAGATGTCTTTTGATTTTTGAATGCCCTTTTCAATGTCATTTTTAATAGTACTATAGTTTTTCTTATAGAGTTCTTTCACACCATTAGTTAGATTAATTTGTAGGCATTAAAATTTTTTTCAGCTAAGTAGTACTCCATTATACAATGGAGTACAAAAAAGAAACACATCTTTTTTTATCCATTCATTGGTTGACGGGCATTTAGGTTGCTTCCAAGATTTAGCTATTACAAATTGTGCCTCTACAAGCATGGGTGTGCATGTATCACTATGGTATGATGCTTTTAGTTCTTTTGGGAAGATACCAAGAAGGGGAATAACTAGGTCAAATGGTACCTCTAGTCCTAGGTTTTTGAGGAATCTCCATACTGATTTCCACAGTGGTTGCATCAGTCTACACTCACCAACAGAGGAAAAGTGTTCCTTTTTCCTCATACCCCCACCAGCTTTTGTTACTGGTTGAGTTGTTGATAATAACCAGTTTTGGGAGGTGAGATGGAGTCTCAGCATTATTTTAATTTGCATCACTTGAATGAGCACTAAATGGATGTACCTTGAGATCATACTCTTAAGTGAAATAAATCAGACACACATGTGTGAACATCTCATTCTCTCTGGTACGAGAAAATGAAAGTGTAAAAAAATGTATAATAGGTATTGTGAAATAGGAAGAAATTATTCAAAAAGAAAGAGGAACTAACGAGAGAGGTGGAATGGAAGGAAGAGAAAAAAGAAAAGAAAGATAAAATGATAACAAAGCTTCGTAAATAAGGAGGTGAAAAGGGGTTGAAGGGAGGGGAGGGAAATGGGGGAAAAAGAGATATCAAGTACAGGTACAAATTTCCTATGACGAGTGTGATCAATATGTATGTATAAATTGTACCAATAAACTTAACAATAGGAAAAGAGAAATCCCCAAAAAAGATTTTTTTTTGAAGATACCATAATAGAGTTGATATCCTGATTTCTTTCTCAGTTGGGTCATTTTTGGTGTATAGGAATGTTATTTATTTTTGTGTTTAGATTTTGTATCCTGAGGCCAGGTGTGGTGGGGTGCTTGCCTGTAATCCCAGCACTTCGGAGGCTGAGTCAGGAGGATCGCCATGAGTTCAAGCCCAGCCTGAACTGCATGGTGAGACCCTGTCTCAAAAAGACGCAAAAAAGAGATGTTTGTATCATGCCATTTTGCTGAATTTGTTTATTCTAAGAGTCTTCTAGTGAAGCTTTTTGAGTTTTGCATGTAAAAGATCACATCATCTGCAAATAAAGATAGTTTGACTTCTTCCTTTTCCTTTTATTTCTTTCTCTTATGTGATTACTATGGCTAATGTTTTGAGTACTGCATTCAACAGGACAGGTGAGAATGAACATTGTATTGTTACTGATTTTAGAGAGGACGGTTTTAGTTTTTCCCCATTTAGTATATTATTGACAGTGAATTTGTTACAAATGTCTTGTAGGCTGTCCTTGAATTTGCAGCAATCCTTCTGCCTCATCCTGCCAACTGTTGTGATCACAGGCATGTGCCACTACACCTGGCCTCATCAGGGTTTTTATCATGAATAAATGCTAGATTTTGTCAGAGGTTTTTTTCTGCAACTATTGAGATAATTGTGTGATTTTTTTTATCCTTGTTTTTGTGTGCTTACTACATTTGTTGATTTTTGTATATTGTACCATCCTTGGATCTGTGAGCTGACTTGGTTATGATGTATGTTCTTTTTAATGATCTGTCGCATTCTGTTTGCAAGCATCTTGTTGAGGATTTTTGCTCCAGTGTTCATTAAGGAAATTGGTGTGTACTTTTTCTTTGTGTCTGATTTCAGTATCAGAGTAATATTAGATTCAAGAAATGAGTTTGGTGATATAGTTTAAGGACATTGATCTTAGTTCTTCTCAGAAGTTCTGGTGAAATTCAGTGGTGAATCCCTTGGGTCCTGGGCTTTTCTTAGTTGATAGGGTTTTGATTATCGGCTCTTTTCATTGCCCGTTAGTGTATTACTGTTTTTGTTTTTGTTTTTGAGACAGGGTATTGCTGTGTAGTTTGGGCTGGTCTTGAACTCAGTATGTAGCCCAGCCTGGCCTCAAACTCATGGCAGTTGTCCTGCCTCAGTTTCCCGAGTGCTAGGATTACAAGTATGTGCCACCACCACACCTGCCTGTTCAAGATTTTTGTATCTTGATGTTGTTTTGATAATACATGTTTGTCTAGGAATTTTCTTCTAGATTCTTCAATTTTTTGGAATATGATTTTTTTTTAAAGTTTCTTCTAATCCTCTGAATTTTGGTGGCATTCATTGTGATTTCATTTTCTTCTGCATATATAAGTCTTTTCTTCTTTTGGTAAGTTTGCCTAAGGGTTTGTCAATCATGTTTATCTTTTCAAAGAACCAATTCTTTGGTTCATTGATCCACTGTGTTTTTCCTTTAGTCTTAATTTTATTAGTTTCTACTCTGACTGGTTCCCCCCCTCCCCCTGAGACAGGGTTTCACTATGCAATTCAGCCTGGCGTAGAATTCACTTTGTAGCCCAGGCTGCCTCAAACTCTCAGCAGTCCTCCTGCCTCAACCTCCTCCTGAGTGCTGCGATTACAGGCCTGTACCACCACACCTGGCTCTCTGATCTTTATAATTTAGTTTATTCTACAATTTTTGGATTTCGATTTTTCTTATTTTTCTAGGGCCTTGAGATATATCGTTACGTGGCTTATTTGGGATTACTCTGTGTTCTTTAATGTGAGCATTCACAGCTATAAACTTCCCCCTTACAATTGTTTTTATTGTGTCCTATAGGTTTTGATGTACTGTGCTTTCATTGTCATTTGATTCTAGCACCTTTTTAATTTCTTTCCTTCTTTGTGACTCATTGATTATTAAGGAATGTACTAATCTATGTGTTTGTGTATTTTGTATGGTTTCTTTTGCTTTTGATTTCTACTTGCATTCTGCTGCGATGATCCTAAGAGACTTTTTTCAATTATGTTGTATTTATTTATGTATGCTTTATGGTCTAAGATATGGTTTATTTGGAGAAAGTTCTGTGTTCTGCTGAGAAAAAACGTGTGTGAAGTACTTTGGAGACACATGTTATATCTCTTTGTTCATATAGTCCAAATCTAATATTTCTTGTTTAGTTTTTGTCTGATTGATCTAATTCTATTTGAATTTCCCCACTTTGTATTGCTATTTGTCCTTTTTATTTCCAGTAATTTTTGTTTTATGAAATTGGGCATTCCAACATTTAGTGCAAATAAATTTACAATAGTTTTCTCTCTGTGTTGAATTGTTCCTTTTACCAGTATGTAGTGGCTCTCTTCTGATCAGTCTTGGTTTGAAGTATGCTTTGTCTGAAAATAGGATAGCTAGTCCTGCTTGCTTCTGAGCTCCTGTTGCATGGCATATCATTTTCCATTTTTCACTTTCAATCTACTGTTCTTTATTTTTTTTAAGGTTTGTCCCTTGCAGGCAACATATGGTTGGGTTGGGTTTTTTTTTTTTTTATTTAAGCGAAGAATAACAAAACAAATCAAAACAAAACACAAAAAAAGACGACATATATAGTAAAAACAGCAAGCAAAAGAGACAAACAAACAACTAGAGTAAATACACAACATTGCAGGTTTACAAAACTGGAAGATAGAAGCTTGACAATGGTTGCAATATTGTGCATCGTTATCTTTAAAATGGTTTCTTACATTAACAGATATAGACATGCAAGATTGATCTAATCATATGAGTATTAATTGTTCTTTCTCAATAACAAATACATTCAGCAGTGTTCTTTTT